>VZTH01014985.1:0-187392 GCA_013397815.1 Aleadryas rufinucha | reverse complement strand
TATATATTAAAAAAAAAAAACACCTAAAAAAAGATATGTGCCACATCTCTTCCCTGGAAAAAAAAAGATGTACCTCTGGAAAAATCCCAGTGTGAACCCTATCCCCAATCCCAGCACATCTAGCAGGAGCTGCCAGAAAGAACCAAAGCAGAAACAACTTTATTCATGGCATTTGCCATGTCTTTGTCTATTGAGGAAGGGCAGCATGTCCAGGTGAAGCTGCCTGGGGTGTGTAACAGCAGCACACACATGAGCATTTCCCAACCCCACAGAGCTGTCCCTGTGCCCCTCACACAGCTGCCTTCCTGACTGGTATCAAATGTGATTGCAGCCAGCTGGTTCCTGTGCCCATTTCCAGCCTGTTCACCTCAATCTGCCTTGGCAGCGGTGCCCTTCATTCTTTGCCTGGCCTGGGCAGGCATCGCTGCCTTGGCCATGGGCACTCGCCCAGCTCAGTGAGTGCAGTCAGGGTGCTACGCCAAAAATCAATAAATAAACAACCACACACAAAAGTGAAGAGATTTCTGCCAGTTGAGTGCTCCAAAGCACTCAAAGAGATCAGCTGAGTCCCGACAGACCAAATGGGGCACAATTCTGCTGTCAGGGTAAAAGCCAAGCATGAAACTGCAGCAGTGCCAATTTAATACAGCTGCAGCTTGCAGGGAAGTGCTGCCTCAGCAGACCTCACAACACTTTCCAAGCTCTATAAAAGTTAATATGCACTTATCTTCCATATAATACACACAGTTTTCTTTTTTAAACAGTCCAAAGTTTCATTTCACTGGAGTTACAACAGCCATTGCTAAGGTCTACTCTAATTACGCCACTATTTGCTGGGCAGGCTCTATTTATGAGTGTGTTTTGGTTTAATTTTTTGAAAGTCACCCACGAGATCACACAAAACCTTTCCTAGAATATTAAACTGTCCTTAGGGGGTTTTTGTATGGCTGTGAGTCATTTATCTGTGAATGCCATGTACTAAAATGCTGCACTATCATTAAAAGAGCCATTATAAGGACTCACTGTTCCTCCACATACCTCATCCCCCTGTGCTCCCACTCCTCCCACTCCACCTGGCACCATCCTCCTTTGGGTATCCTTTAAAGCAAACACCTGCAATAAAAGCTACCTCCAAATTGTTTAGCTTCCAATCTCCCCCTTGCCAAGCACCGTTCTAAAGCATGTCACTGACTGGGGTTTATCCATACAGTAACCCCCATTAGCTCCATTATTCCCATCCGTTGAGGGATTCAGTGTTTCAGACTAGGGCAGTAAATCCTTTGGAAAGGCTTTTTTACCCTATAAAATAAAGATCTGAAAAGCAACACTCCTTCAGCTAAGCTAAAGCAGCCCATGAGGTGAGATGGGCTGGGAACTTGGCCGCGCTCCCCTGCAGGCAGCACGGGCTGGCCCCAGCAGTGCCGATGCCAAGCGCAGCCCGGCCAGCCTCCCGCAGGACCACGGCTGCGGCCGCCCTCTGCTGAGAGCTCAACGAAGAGCCCAGCTGGGAAATGGCACTCGGGCCACGAGTCAGAGACAGAGCGTGGCACAGTCAGCATCAGGGGCTGTGGGCAGGACAGAGCAGAGAACCCCGCAGGAGCCGTGCAGGACAGATGTCCCCAGCTGATTCCACACCCAAGGCCAGGTCAGAATGGTGATGGGGCTCCTCCTCACCACCTGAACACTCACCAGCTTGTCCCAAAAAACCCAGCAGCTGTCCTTCACATGCTGCTGTGCCACCAGCTTATGTGACTTGCCTGCCAGAAAAGCTTTAATAGCCTTCACCAGCTTCAGTTTCTTTCATCCTCATTCTGGGACCTCCAAGTGCAGCCCAAGTAAGGCTGTTTCACCAACACAGGTAAACACAGGCCTTCAAAGTGTCCAGAATATAAAAAAGTGAGAGGGCATTATGAGAAGTGCTTTAAATTTACTTATCAAGCGTAGTTTAAACCTATCATTCCAAATACAGAATATTCACTCACAAACTACACCCTGTAAACACACCAAGCAGAAGAAAATAATATATTTTTTAGCTTCATTATTTCTTTAGGTGAAGTTTGACACATGGAACACTCTAACAGTATACAGAATCCCAGACTGGTTTGGGTTGGAAGGGTCCAACCCAAAAAGCCCATCAAGTCCCACCCTTGGCCATGGGCAGGAACACCTTCCACTAGCCCAGGTTGTTCCAAGCTCCCTCCAACCTGGGCTTGGACACTTCCAGGGATGGGGAGGTGTGGTTTTCCATTCTCATGCTGCAATCTGAATCGATTTTTAGGGACCGATATGGGAATATTTGGGACTGGTTTGTTTTGGGGGTCTCTCCATTGCTCACTACTCCAAAACTTTCCTGGTCGGCCAGAGGGAGCTGTGCAAAGGTGAAAAAGCTGACACAGCCCCAGAATGGCAGCAAGTCTTTGTGAGGCACCAACTCAACCCTCAGGACTCACAAGTACAGGGTCAATGTCAGCTCCTCCAGACTGACTGGGGAATCCGAGAGTCAATGCTGCACACACACAAACTGGTAACAGCGTTAAGGAAACGTTTCAAAGGACTGGCTGCACATCCCTGAGCAAAGCCTGGACTTCCCAAACTGAAATCACAGAACTCAACATAGCCACTGTGGTATCTGAGCTTGTACCTAAGCAATTAAACAACTACGACAACACAGGACTGAGTAACACAGAGATCAAGGATTTTGATGCTTCCTTTCTGGGACAAGTCTTGTAAAAACCATCTCATCGGTAAATAAGGAGAAAAGCCCGCAGCAACCTGAGAAACTGGCCATTCCAAAAGGCCCTGCTGTTTTTCCATGGCTTTCTGCCACACCTCAAATGGCCACGTGTTTATGTACAAGCTGAGCAGCAAGCACGCTGGGAAAACCACAGATTTCCCCATGACACACAATCACGCATAATTACTGCTGACGGTGATTGCAAATTTGGCACTCCCCTGATCCTAACCAGGGAACACATCTGCACCAAATCTCTGCTTTGGACAGCTGGGTGCTTTAGGAGATCTAGCAAAGGAATATGGAAGCCATTTGCCTACCTCTCATCAACTCAGAACACTGGATTTGTTTGTTCCAGAAGGAATAAAAAAGCTCTAAATGATACTTGGTAGCTGAAGGAATTTTGGCAGAGATGCTAAACCTTGTGGTGTGCTCTCACCCACAGAATTCCTTCTTCTAATTCACAGCAAGGATATTTTCCTGATGCAAAGCCATACCCAGGATTAAAGCTAACTAACTCACTAACTAACGATATCCCCCCAAAAAGCCTCCACACCTTTAAATACTTCCAAAGAAATATAAATTTCAAAACTATGACACTACAAATGAAACAGAAAAATAGAAAAAACCAAAACCCACCACAGAATAGCAACAAATCCCTGATATTCCAATAACAACAATAATTATATTTTATATAATAATACCATAATAATTACACTATATATTACATTCTATAACTACATTAATTATATACTAATAAAAACTAATATTATAGTTATCAGTACATTTAGTTATCTTCTCATTACACAGTATACACAGCAAAAACCTGGCTGACAATTATCTTCCACATTCTTTTTTATTTATGAAGTGGACTGACAAGTCTAGCACTGGGCTATGGCAATTCAGACAGTTTTTGAGATCAGAGGACTAATGTGAGTTTCACATATCTATATACACAAATCCCCACCTGCCCATTTATATATGTGTGTATATGTGTGTGTGTGTATACATGTATATCAAATAATTTTCACCACAAATGAAGAGATGCTGAAGGATTAGGATTAATCAGATGGGACAGATGAAATGCCTAAAGCGAGATCCCTGCCAAAAGAAGTTGATGTACAATTATCCCCTAAGAGCCATTTATTAAGGTGATGCCTGAAGAGGCTACCTGGAAGCAGAGACTAGACAGGAGTAAGGGAATAAAGGTGATATTTATTTGAAAGGCCTTCAAAGGTACATGCTGGGAGACCAGAGGCTACTGCCAAAATGGACCCCAAGATGGATCGAGTCACGATCGAGAAGTCACGAGTTCTTCACACTTTTATAGGTTTGGTCCATTTGCATATCAGCATAAATTCTCCAATTAAAACTTTAGCTAATGATGGAATTTCTCTAAGCTCAGCCCCCCTTCTCCAAGATGTTGGTTTACACATTTTGGGCCCAGGACAGCCTAGGTGTCCTTGGACTGCAAACCTAGGGATTTTGTTACGTCTCTCTTAGCATGAGAGAGCAGCAGCAGCAGGCTGTGAGACATTTCAGAGTTTTACAGTAGGCAATACAGAATATAAGAGCTAAATCTCAGGCATCAAAGGGTGCTGAACACTGAGGTCTATCTGATTTAATGCTCTTCTCAGAGAAAGAAGAGAACTGTATCCAATCCATTGCTGAGCTCTGCTTACAATGCCTCTGAAGACCTTTAGGAGCAGCCATCGCCAAGAGTTAAGAGAATAAGAACAATGGTAGTGCTGCCCCCAGCCAGGCTCCAGCCAGCTGTCCATCCTGAGGGCCCAGAAGCAGAAACCTGCAATTTCCCAGCAAATTGGGTCCTGCAGGCTCTTCCCACCACAGATCCCTCACGAGCTGCTGCTGGAAGTGCTTCACAGGGCTCTCCTTCCCCTCGAGGGAGGGTCATCACACAGGTGAGACTGCATAAAAGAAAATCACTTGTAACTGCCATCTCAAATGACAGTCAATAGTTTTGTTCCTCAGGCAGCTGACAAATACCTGCACACAGGATCAGAAGCTGTTTTACAGCATTATGCTTTCATGCACCTAAAAATGCTGCTCCGTTGTAACTGATTGCAAATTTCCGTCGTAGAGTACCAAACCAAGCAGCTGACTCTGAAAATATAAGCTAGAAAAATATCACTAACCACCACCCACTAAAGAAAGACCAAACTTAAAGCCTTGTGCTTCGTGCTCTGAAGTGAAGGATACCCTCAACTCCCATTCGGATGATGGGAGCTGTGTGGATAAACACCTTGATGAATTTCTCCGGGAGCAGAGGCAGCACTGGAGATGCTGCCTAAAGTCATGAGCCTCCCATGGCTAACACACATCCCACTGGAAAGACCCTCCCAATGGAGTCAGGGAGTGCTGACTAAGCCAAGTTGCTTAGCACTAGAACATGTAATAAGCTATTTAAAGTTTCTTCCTAAATTATATTCCCTTATGACTCAGCTGCTTTCAGGTTCTAACCTGGCTATAATTAATTTTTTGAAGAGCCCAAAAACTGCAGTGAGCAACTTTTACCAGATTCTTAACCAGAGAGAAATGAGCCAAACCAGCCCAGCAAGCTCACGTTTCCTCAACACACTCTTTTTTTTTTTATTATTTTTTAAATGGTTTTTCAGCCTCATGACTTATGACTATTAAGTGTAACAGCAGACAGGAAGGAGTCGGACTGCTCACAGCTTTTCTCCCAGTTTTTCATGAGCTGGGTCTTCACAGACAAACCAGATAGATTATCCTGGGAATTTCAGAGCCCTGCTAAGCAGCCCAGTCCAGCACCAGTGGAGCTGATGAAGCTCCATCCTCATGGAGGGCAAGGGCCACCACCACTCTCATGCATCAAACTCTTCACCTCAGGACAGTGGACAAAGCCTGGCTGAAATTCAGTGACCAAAGATCTAACACAAGCTTTACTAGCAATGTGCCTGAGCAAGTGCCACATTTGTGTTGTTATTTCCCATTGTTATAACAGTTATGAGCTCATGGCTTTTTTTTTTAAGGAAAATAACAATGACAAAAAAGAAGCATTATACATGCTTCATTTCTTGGAAAAGAAAAGCTCACTTGGAGACCCGCAGTGCCTAAAATCTAATATTCTCATCTTTTGTCTACTGCAACAAGCACTAAGTTCAGCTTATGGGCCTCAAGTGCAGTCGTCTAAAAGTTATTAACCACATGCAGTAAGAAACAATAAAAATCAGGGACAGATTTGCCCAGTACAGTAACAGCCAGCACACTGTTAACTCCACCTTCTGAGAACTCACAAACCACAGGGTGTGCAGAATAACCTCCTCTACCCAGAGATGGTTAAAATAAATCCATGTTTGCTACAAATGCTCTCTTAAATGGATGATGCACAAAAGAGTCTTGGAGTTCCTCAAGCCCTTTGCATGGGTGGCACCACATCACACTAACCATGGAATCCTGATTAAAAGAACTGCTCCTTTCGGCTGGAAATGAGAAAAAGCAAGCTTGAATTACATAGAAACACAGGCTGATTATTGTTCTGAGGAAGTAATCCACCTGAACATCTCCTCTAGCTCCACTGCGAGGCCAGAAGATTTTGTCTATTGCTGGTGCACAACTACGGGCAAAGAGACCAGAAAACTTGAGTCCATGTGGTTCAAATTTAAATTACTTTAGTGGCTATTAAACATCCCAAAAAGAATGTCACAAAGCAAGGTTTTTTCCTTTCTGGGGACAAGCAAACATACTGAATGCTGAAATGTGGAGCAGCCCCACCTTCCTCCTCCCTGCCCCAGTGTTTTGCACAGCACCGGAGGTCTGTTCCCAGCAGGGCCACAGTGCCGTGTCTGAGCTGACTCTGCTGCCTCTGGCCAGCCCTCCATGAATGATTGCCCAACTCCCAACACAGCCATGGCTGGCAACTCAGCTGACAGGCCCTGAGAGAGGCCAAGGGCTGAGCGAGCCACAGAGATTATGGGAAGCTCTTACAACTAGGTGGTCCCTGACATGCAAGCCTTGAGCTCCATCCCAGCACTGAGTACGCCCAGGACTGCAGTCTGTGCTCTCCTGCATCTCCCGCGTGCCCAGAGCTTTGGGGTTTGTGCTGGCCCGTCCAGCACTGCCACTGCTGCAGGCGTTCATGGGGCTGCATTGCTTTTCCAACAACAAAAGGCACCAGCAGACACAAGGGGAAAAGGCTTTGAGCAATTTGCTTTGCTCAGCCTACAGTAAAGGACAAGCAGCTGATAAGGACTGCGGCCACAGCTTCCTTACTGTCCAGCCTGGGAGCAGCGCTAAATCCCAGGGCTGGCCCATGCTCCCAGCTCCCACTGAACATCTGAGAAGGTCATCAGCTCACTTTCTGTTTGTGTTTATTTCCCCTTGTTAACAACAGAGTAAAACTCAGTTCATAATGCTCTTTAAATTCTTTCTCCAGACTGAACTCCAGTTCAGTCCAGGTCTATTTCTGCCTCATCTCTGGCTCTGTGTATTTTGGCACTGCTCCTCCTACACTTGTAACAGCACTGGATAAGGAACGTGCACTGAGGAATCGGGCAGGAATGAATGCAACTACCCATTTCACAGCGCTGCTTTGTGATTAATTACCATGCTGAAGTCAAATCAAGAAGGATTTAAAACCCAATTTTTAACTCACAATTTATACTTAATATTGCATTACAAAATGAACTTATTTACTGTGACATCTAGCATGACTGATTTTGAGCTGCTGCCAACACCGCTGCTGGCCAGGAATATCCGAGCTCCACCGTCGGGAGCCTCCTGGCACTGCAAGGTACCACAGCCTCATCCGTAAAGCCCCTTCTTCATGGAACTTGGGCTCCCACCGTGTCCCCAAATGTACCTCACCATAAGAGGGGTCCAGAGGCTGACTGGCAAAAATTTCTTTTCTTTTCAGGATAGATGAATTCAATTACAATGGCTAATTAAAAGCTCCTTCTGTTCGAAAGATTATATTCCCAGATTACTTCCTTCAAAGAGATTTGGAAGATCCTTGGAGACAGCTACCTTACTGAAGCCAAGTCAGCTTTTTGATCTTGAGACATCAGCAAACTGAAAAAGCAACTGGCTCTTTCCTGCTGAAAGTGCAGCTGCATTGCTTTCCCAAAGGATATGGAATTACTAATGCACTCAGCACCCACAGCTACACAAAAGCAGACCCTGTAAGGAAATAAAGTCACCATCAGCAACCTGAACATCCTGGGAGCAGGATAACCCAGTACTGCTCAGTCTGGGATGAGGGGAAACATTCTACATCCCCATTACGCAGCACACACCAAAGTCCCAAGGCAGGAATGGTGCTTAACGGGGTAATTACCCTCCAGTTATTAATAAAGCAGCAGTCAGTGTTTTCTTCAAGGAACTGTTCTCCTAACAAGCTGTATGGAGACCATGGCACTAATCCATCGGTGCTCAAAACTGCCAAGAGACCATGGGAACACAAGGACTTTCCAGAGTATGTTCCCATATTAACCCTATCCTGCTCTCTAAGAAGCTTATGCTGTGCGTTTGCTTTCACATGGCAAAAGATAATTTTATTTTAAATCATCATAGAATCATAGGCTTATGTGGGAAGGGATCTTAAAGTTCATTTAGCTCCATCCCTTGGGTAGGGACATTTCCACTAGCCCAGGTTGCTCCAAGCCCCATCCAACCTGGCCTTGGACACTTCCAGGGATCCAGGGGCAGCCATAGCTTCTCTGGGCACCCTCTGCCAGGGCCTCCCCACCTTCACAGGGAACAATTCCTTCCTAACATTTAATCAACCCTGCCCTCTGGCATTGGGAAGCCATTCCCCTTCGTCCGGTCCCTCCATCCCTTGTAAACAGTCTCTCTCCCTCTTTCCTGTAGGCTCCCCTCAGGTACTGCAAGGCCACAATGAGGTCACTCCAAAGCTTCTCATCTCCAGGCTGACCAATCCCAATGCTCTCAGCCTTTCCCCATAGGATAGGTGCTCCATCCCTCTGATCACCTCCATCTGACCATAGATGCACTATGACGTATTAGGTTCAAATGGGTTTCTGGAGGTTTCTTTGGCCAGAGGGAGTTATATGGCCTGGGACAAAACACCACTGTTGGCTATGAAGCTCAAACACAGTGGGGTCAGTTTTAGGCATTTTTCCCTAAAAGAAACATAAAAAAGTAAAGACTGAGCTAAAATTCCTTGAGATGCCAGACACAATCCTTGAAACATTAAATAAATTTTGCTCAGCGAAGTATCAGCAAACCACATAATTACTCGATTAGCCCTAAACAGAGAGAAAAGATAGTGAGACACTAACCACAGACCTACCTACACTTGCGTAACTCAAACACTACTAGATAGAGTCTCCTCAGTTTTCATACCAAGCTACCTGTCTCTCAACAGAACACAAGGAAGAAAGGAAAAAGTTTCATTTTGAAAATCCTAGGAGAATAAAACCAAGGTTCTAGGAGATGCCCTGTGTGTGCCTGCACACATGTACATACATGTGCATGAACATCATCATTGCGATACTATAAAAGGGTTTAGGATATATCCAGCTGCCATCCTTTGAGAATGCAGATTTCCAAACATAACAAAAAATCAAGTAATCTGAGGTCAGCTGCTGGGAGAAAGAAGTGTCACATGCAGTACAAAATTCAGGTATTCTGCATGAGGTTACTCTGTACCTAAAATACTCTTTTTTTCCTTTTTACTACTAAAAATGCATCTGCCTTCTTTCCAAGTAACAGACCGAGTTTTTATTGATTTCAGTTAGAACAGGCCCCAGCTCCCCTCCAAGTATTCCACTATAAAGTGAATTGCTAAAGGATTACCAACGTAAAACCATTAGAAACCCCAACCATGCCCTTTCAGGCATTATAACTGTATATTCAAATCTCTACATCATTCCATCTAAGTCTCTGCTTCACAGAACTAATCCATGTGCAGCTGACAGAACATGGAATGTTACAGCAGATAACACTGTCTGTATACACCAATTATTCACTCTGACAATATCCAGTTGGGAATATTATCCCTAGGGCTCTAACAAGGGTCCAGTGATGCCTCAAATGCTGCTGTGAATAAAGAGGCATCGTTTAGCTGAAGTTAAATCATCCATTTAAGGATGTTCAAAGACGGGCTGTTACTGGTGTTCTAGGTTAACGTGAACTTTTCATCTTTTTAAAAATCTATTGCTAATTTAAACAGTGAAGACTCTACATAATTCACTTCTATTTCTACCTATCAGACACATTTCTTACTCCTGGTGAGGGTCTGTTTGAGAAGTTGGACCACATGATTTTTTTGGCATCCCTTCTAACCTGGACTGTTTCAGGACTCTATTGTACAAGAAGGCAGTGGGAAAAAGAAGTAGAAAATAAGACTGCAAAACAGCTTATCTGACAGAGCCAACCCAGGCAGAAGAGGATACTGAAACATTTTAGTTCTATTTTTAAGAATATGTGGTTTGGATTGAAATGCCAATTTAAAAAGAAAGATATAGCAAGTTTTTCATGGCCAGATAAGCCTCTCAAAAACTTCATTAGAGCACTGTTTACTTTGGTAACTGGCGAGTCAGCTGGAAGCAGCTCTCTCCCATCACTTCACTTTTGCCTGTATCATTTGTAATTGTGTCATTTTCTAAATGGCACCAAGAAAAACATTTTTAAGCAGAAACCATTCAAGCAAGGGATAAACTTCTTGCGGAAGTCTAGAGAACCAAGGCTGAGAAACTGGAGTTCTCACCACAACCCAGGGGAAGGGGAAAGGAGTCGGGCCAGGCTGAGCAGCGTCTCCACACTGCCAGAATAGCTCGGTGGTGACGGTGGTCTCACGTGTCTCCTTGCTTTCCATGGGCCACAGCAGTGGGAATGCCTTGCCTCTGGTTCATCCTAGCTCTGAGCCCGGCCCAGCAGCGCACACAGGGCTCCCTGGCAGCTCTCCTCCCTGAGACAGGCTGCACTGCCCTGGAGCTGGGCTGCTGGGAGCCACCTACACAGCGGCACAGAGGCTCTTCTCCCCGCTCCACAGCACTGCACTCACTGCATGGTTTCAATCTGCTGGGAGAACTGAAAACCAGAACTTGTCCCCACAGTAGTCACACAACCCCTGAGAATGACTATTTGTTAAATGAATCCTGTTGAACAGAAGTCTCCCACTCAGTGCTGCTGAGGGTCTGGCTGCAAGACAGACATGTTTACTTGTCACTTTGGAAAGTGAATGTGCACATTCACTGACTTACGGAAACTCTGTGGTATGTAAACAATCCCCCAATCCATTTCTAAGCATCATTTCTGCCCACAGTCATTTGACCTCTCAGTCAGATAGCAAAACACCTTATAATAGAGAATCATGGAATCATTTAGGATGGAAAATGCCCTCTAAGATCATTGAGTCTGAGTCATTGCCACAGCACTGCCAAGGTCACCACTAAACACATCCACAAGTGACACATCCACACGGCTTTTAAATCCCTCCAAGGATGGTGACACTTCCTTGGGCAGCCTGTTCCAATGCTTGTCAACTCTTTGAGGGAAGAAATTTTCTTAGTATCAATGTACAGCTCCCCTGGGGCAACTTGAGGCTGTTTCCTCCTGTCCTATATAACAATATAGCTTTAAATGTCAACTGAGAAAATACCAGTAGAGGCCCAAAGCTGGAAGAGCCACACACTTGTTCAGGAAGAGTTTCAGGTTGTTTTTCCAGCTGTGAAACAGCAACTCTGGGGGTTCATCACCAGCAGCTCAAGCAAAAACTCAGAGCACGTCACTGTCTCAGTGTGACCTGGATCCATGCAGGACTCAGAATCCTAAAAGCTCATCAGGCCCTTTCTACATCATCCTTCAGAGTTTACCTAAACCCTCAAGGGTATGAGAAGTTTTCAAAGCAGATGAGCTGCCCTAGCAAGCTGAAGGACTTGCCCCAAGAGGCTGTGGCTGCCCCATTCCTGGAAGCGTCCAAGGCCAGACTGGACAAGGCCTGGAGCAACCTGGGATAGTGGAAGGTGTCCAGGCCCATGGCAGGGGGTGGCACTGGATGGGCTTTAAGGTCCCTTCCAACATTAACTGTTCTGGGATTCTATGAGCCTATAATTCTATGACATTTCTGATGTCTGCATAGAAAAGATACAAACAGAAAGATTTGATAAATTGCATGCATTACAGCTGAAGAGACCATCAGCACTTTGGAATCCACAGCTAAAAACCAACTAGGCTTTCAGCTGTAGCTGTTACCCGATTCCACCCCGTGTGCAGGTAGGGCAAGAGCCTTTGCTGACCACCAGCAGTGCCATGTCTCTACTCTCTATGGGTTTGGCTCAGGACAAACTCAAAGTTAAGCCTCTGGAAGTGTTTTACAAAAAACTAATTTCAAGGGCAAGTTTGAGTTGCTGCAGCTGGCAGCCAAGAACAGTAACTGAGGATGCCACCAGTGAACACCAGGGAATGCTTTGGTTTGGAAAGGGCCTTAAAGATCACCTCGTTTCAACCCCCTGCCGTGGGCAGAGACACCTTGCACTAGATCAGGTTGCCCAGTTCATAAGAACAGCACAGGTACATGTGTGTCACACCTGCCAGTGGGCCCACAGCCACGCCCAGATGCCACTGGTGAGTCCCACAAATGGCATCTGTTCCCTGTGTGCCAGCAGCTCCCGTACAACCACGCTGCCTTTTGCCAACTCCTCTGTGCAAGCAACAACTCTGGGCAGCTCATCACAGCAGGATCCACGAGAGCTTAACTGGGGAGCTGCTAATCCGAGCAGCTTTGCCCAGCCCTGTCTGCCCAGCAGCGGAATCGCAGCCGTGCAGATCTCTATCACCTCCCCGCAAGGGCCCGCTGCCCCGGCACTGACCCACGCACACCGCACAGCCCACGGCGCAGCTGGGACGCCTCAGCACAATGGGAGCTCAGCAGCTACAGCAAAGCTGCTCCACAGCTTTGGAAGAAGAAAAAAAAGGCATGAGAACGTTTCTGCTCTTGATGCAGGTTTCAGTGCTCAGTAGTTTTTAGGAAGCTGTGGAAGAGAGGGAAACATTAAATATTATCTGTGGGTTATAAAATTCCACTGAGTTTTACTAGTGTAAAAATGCAAGCATGCTCCAAACTAACTCAAAAAGCAGATGTGCGCAGGGAAGGAGGGAAAGAGGATGAGAACATTAACTTTTTTGCCCTAATCAGCTAAACAGGAATACATTAGGCAAAACCTTGTTTTCCGTTCACTCATCTTGTAAAATTTGTCTGAAATAATGCCACTATTTATGTTTAGACAGAAATTAATTTGGACTAACTCATTTGTCTTGAACCTTGTATTTCCCAGTTTCACCTTCCATCTGGCCTAGTCCAAACAGACTGGAATGTACTCAGCTGACTACTGGAAAAACATGGAACTCTCACACGGAAATGAAATAATCGATCGCTAAATAATTACCAGAGTGACTTTAAAAGAATGATTACAGTTTAAAAACGGAAGCATTTACCATGATGATTGTTTTCTCTAAACTGTTCAGCCTGTTTATACAACACAGAGCACAAAGATTTCTTCTCTGGGGAATTTGGATCTGTGACCATAAAGCCATCAAGCTCCAAAAATCAATGTTACCACCCGACTTGCACTGTTTGTGTAGGTCAATCTAAAGCATATTTTCTCAGGGTCTGCATTGTGTCTGGAAGAAAACCCACGTTCTGAATGTGCAGGTCCTTTCAAATACAGTCTGACAGCTCACACTGGATATTTGAAGTGGTCAGGTCACCACTCCCCTCGTGAGTCAACACGAGTGAAGGGCGAGTGCTAATTCCTGAGCTGCTGCAGCCAAGGATAGTCACTGAGGATGCCACCAGTGAATGGCATAGAATCATGGAATGGTTTCAGTTTGGAAGGGACTTTAAAGCTCATCTCATTCCACCCAGCCATGGGCAGGGACACCTCCCACTAGGTTGCTCCAAGCCCTGTCCAACCTGGCCTGGGACATTTCCTGGGATGAGGTAGCCACAGCTTCTCTGGGCACCCTGTGCCAGTGCCTCCCCACCCTCACAGGGAAGGATTTCTCCCCAGTATCCCATCTATCCCTGCCCTCTGGCAGTGGGAAGCCATTCCCTGTGTCCTGTCCCTCCAAGCCCTTGTCTCAAGCCCCTCTCCAGCTCTCCTGAAGCCCCTTTAGGCACTGGAAGGGGCTCTCAGGTCTCCCCAGAAATGTCTCTTCTCCAGGTGAACACCCCCAGCTCTCCCAGCCTGCCCTTGAGACTGGTCCTGTCTTTGCCCTGCTGTGCTGCTCGGTGCTCCAGCTGCACACTCTCCCTGGCCCACCCTCCTGTGTCTAAAAGACATTCACAAACCAACAAGGAGCTCCTGCACACATTAAGAGTCAAGGTAACTTACGTGAACATGAATGCCAAGGAACAAAGATTGTGAGGGCATCACTAATTCTCTACACAACAGCCTGTTGGGCAGGCTCAAGGCACCATTTTTTTGTACCAACTGCCCACTGGAATGGTCACAGTGAAGACTGTCATTTCATGGAATTCAGGAGCCACTCAGGTACAGACATGGATAGTGTTACAACCTCTCTTGAAGCTCTTGTTCAGGTATCTGCAGTACAAAATGGCATCTGAATGATTAAGGCAGGATGGCTCAGGTTTAAATCACCATTTCTGCCAAACATCCCCTTTGCTGCCAAAGGAAAATCTTCAGGCCTCACTCAGGAAAACACTTAAGAACATGTGAAAAGGGTATCAAAATCAACAGAACATATATAAAAACATTCCAAAGTGTTTTGCTTAATTACAGAGTTTGTGCCTGAGGTCCCTGAACTGAAGGGGACGTTTCCCATCTCCTATCCCTTCTTTATCCCTAGAGCTGGGGCTGGATATCCTGGGCAGGATTATTTATCATCACATGAATGTAGCAATTCTGTATCACCATAAGCCCAACTGCAAAAACATTAAGACAAATGTTATGGATTAATTTCTGGAATGATTACGAGGCCCAAGACCCCACTGTCCAGCTAAACTACATAAACACAGATAAAACTGTCCAAACTGCAAACCGGAATAATAAACCCAATTTAACTAACAGAATAGCCTAGATGAAATTCCAGATGTCTCTCACACATGGTAAATTAAAATACTCTGTAAGAAAGTTCAGTGTACACTTCTACAAAGGAAATATCAACAAAACCAGGAAAAATTTAATTCATTTCATTCTCCAAAGTCACATCTCACATTCACTGAGCCCTTCCAAACACGTTATGTTGCTGATTAGCAGTAATGCCTTAAGGCACTCTTTTTTCCTTTTCTCTGATCTTTGGAGTTAAAAACTGCTTTGAAACATCACTGAGGCACATAATTCTTACTGAACGATAATGTCGGGGAGCACCCTGTAATTTAAAACATCGCACTTCTAATGGACAAAATTGAGTCAAGTACGAAAAGCAGGATGGATCCAGATCCCAGCCTGAGCACAATCAGACTTCAAACAGTGCTGAAAAAATGAAAACCAGCTGAGCTAATAAAAACCAGACCCTGCTCAAACAATCTTTCATCAAGTAAACTTCACCTATGTTGTTACTCTTGGAATTTGGTAAAGTAGGAGGAGCCAGCAAGGTCTGAAGACAAGATGAGAAAGGGTATTTGGGAAGGATATAATATTTAGCAAATTAAGATGGCAGACAACCAAAGCCAGACTCTGAGCTCAGTTATACTGGTGTAAATCCAAACTAACATCACTGACTGTAATAGAATTGCTCTGGATTTACTCCATGTTAACTGAGATCAAAACCTGATCAGAGACAGAATATCAAACTGGGCAAAAAGGCTTTTATATCTACACAATACGACATTTCATTGCAAGTAACTAAGTGTTTAATGGTACGTAGCTACAACACAAGGTGAGATGGGCTTGAGTCATCCCATAAATCCCACAGCCAAAATTCTCCACAGAGTGAAAGCTTTTATGTACTTCAAATCTACCTCTAAGCAAGATTTATGCAAATTAATGAGTTAATTCAAAACATGCTTCACTTATTCAGGACTTTTAAATTTAAGCTTATTTGCTTTATAAAAAGGACAGTTTGAGATGAACCAAGACTCATCCCCACGAAGCAGGAATGCAACAGCATCTCTTCAGTTGCTTCCCTTGTGTCCTTTCCAGAAAGGCATTCCAACTCTAACCATTTGCTAAGCTGCAGCTCCAGCTCCATACTATACCATACACCTCTAGACTGGAGAGTATTTCTGTGCCTTCCCTCTAAACAAAGTCCCAGCCAGGGGTACACATCATATCAGTGGCTGTGCCGAACCACCAAGGCATTAAAAGATTTGCTTGATGTGGTAAAACTGCCAATTCTTCAAAATGCCATATAGCCAACAGTCATTATTTTCATCTCCCTATACCATGGCTCATTTGGGTAACAGAATGACATTCAAATCAACTTTGGAAGGTAGAGAAAGGGCCAATGTTTTACAGCAATGACATGATCCCCACTTTTCACACCCTAAGCATAAGCCACAACAGGAATATTGAGAACAAAGCTTGACACACAAAGCAGCCACATTTTTCCCCCACTGTCAGCATTCACAGACACTGTCCAGATTCTCCCTCATATGCAGATCCCATGTATCTCAATCCTTCCAGTTCACTAGCACTAGGGCTGCTCCCTCCCTGCCTGCTGTAGCTCTGCCAGCTGAGCCCACTGCCAGCCCTGCTGGCCAGAACTACCACAACACAAGCCATCACCTCCTCTGCTCAGCCCCAGGGTGGCTCATGCGCTCTAACCAAGCTCCCAACCTAAAGAGCTTCTGCAGCCTCTGCTAACCTGGACTGTTTGGGAATGAATCTCGGATTGTCAAGCAGCACTCATGGCTGGGGATCAGAAAAAGCCACAACCTTAAAGAAGAGGGAAGCAGGAAGAAGTGCAGAACAATAATAATTTTGTCCACCACTGTTACGGCGGTGGTGGCCGCCGCCAGAGCGGTCAGTGAGCTGCAAGGCCCAAGGGCGGCGATGGATTCCTGGTGGGCCAGCTCAGAAGTGTAGCATCTTCCTCTGGCTCATGGCAAGTTCCCACAGTCCCCTGTTTCTCTATGAAGATTGTCTAGTTTTGGTTGGCCCGTTGGCCCTCCACCCCTTTTTATGTATGTCTCTTTTAATATGTATATCCCCTGTTAAATATATGTAAGTTCTACAAGATTCCTTATTCTTCGATGCCCCATTGATCCCCTTCTTCCCACTCCTAACCCATTGGCTTCCCAGTTGTCACTCTGTACCCTCTCCACCCCCAAGCCCTCAGCTGATTGGCTGTTCTTCCCCCTATAAAACCCTTGGACCCTTCACCGTCTTGGTCTTTTTGTCCCTGGACCCTTCCTGGAATAAACCCCGCTGGAAACAATGTGGAAGACCCCTCTCTGCTTCTTTATTCACAGTCAGCGTCAGCATTGTGCCTGTTAGTGAGATTGTGCTCCACACCACACCAGCAGTCATGGGTGTGTGTGTGTGGTGGCTCCACAGCCCCTCCTGGGTATCCTCCACGGGGAAGTGACATCCCAGAGATTGCCATCTTCCCTGCGGAGAGACAGAGCACCAGTGTCTCTCGGGGAGAGAGAGAGTTCGGGGAGATGCATTCATCGGGCTGCTTCATCGGGCTGCATCACACCACACTTACAACTTTAAGAAAGTGTAACTCAGCAGATTCAGCACAATTTCAGAGGACAAAATACCAGGGTCAGTTGGTCCAATTTCGACCCAGAACAAACTCTACAAATGTACTCACTCCCATGGCCAACATGGGGAGTGGGAATGAGATGTGTCCTTGCTACCAGCCCCATTCAGGCTGAGGCAAACATCACCTGGCAGGTCAAGAGGGGGGATTCTCCCCTCAACTCTGCTCTGGTGAGACTCCACCCTCAGCACAAGAAAGACATGGACCTGCTGGAGAGAGTCCAGAGGAGGCCAAGGAGATGCTCCCAGGGATGGAACCCTTTTGCTCTGGAGCCAGGCTGGGAGAGCTGGGGGTGCTCACCTGGAGAAGGGAAGGCTCCAGGGAGACCTTAGAGCCCCTTCCAGGGTGTAAAGGGGCTCCGGGAGAGCTGGAGAGGGACTTGGGACAAGGGCCTGGAGTGATGGAACAAGGCGGGGGGCTTTGAGCTACCTGAACCAGTGCAGGGTGTCCCTGCTCACGGCAGGGAGCTGGAACTAGATGGTCTTTGAAGTCCCTTCTAACCCAACCCATTCCATGATTCTGTGTTCTCCCGCACAAACCTTTCTGTGGGTAACACAGCACCTATTTCAGAGCAAGAATGTATTGTCTTTAGCACCAGCACGTTTCACCACCAGGGTCCAGTGTGTATATGCAAAAGATACTCCAGACTGCCAAGAAATCTTGAGATACAGGAGGGGAGTGCTGAGAAGGGACACTGAACCTCTGAGAGAAAAGGGTCAATGGAAATTTTGAGGAAGGGATGGGATGAATGCAGAGACAAAGAAGATAAAAAGATGAGGAGTCAGACTAGAAAAGAAATGAAAAGAAGGAATAAACATTGCACGGAGAAAAAAGTGATTTGTGGGTTTGTGGTTAACACAGAACTGTGACTCAGGGGTAGGTCACATGAATTCCCTGTGCTTTGATTCAGCTTATGTAAAATTTAAAAAGGGAAAGACATGACCAAAACTAAACAAACAATAAACCCAAGACACAAAAAAAAAAAGCTAACCACAGAGACATCTGAAATGTCCTAAGACACTGAGATGTAGGGGTTTAAGTAGTATGTTATTAAATCAGGAATAAACAACCCTGGCCACGCAGCACTGCCTAAGAATGTTGTTATGTTCTCCAAATGTTGTAGGAGAGCAGCCAAAATGTTACCCCAACCACTGCACATCATGTCTTATTTCAACAAAGTACCAGGGCATCACCAGGGACTTGGCCTGGCCTGTGCCACACCCTGGGTTCTTGTGCTTCTGGTACTCAGACTCTGGTACACAACAGCAATTAGTATGCACAGGGATGCTAAAGATGCCTAATTAAAATCACACCACTACTGTGTTGGTGTAAGCAACAGAAAATGGGAAAGGATCTGCCCAAAGATGGGCAGAATCACAGGTTCTCTGCCTGGGTGCTCCAGCTATTGCTCTTTTACCTAAAACCGTGTGCTTGCCCAAACATTTCCCCTATTCACAGCCCAAAAACCTGACACAGTAGCTTGAAGTCACAATCTCATGAAGATCTTAGTAAACAGAAATACAAATTAATATGGGGGCATAAAAGAAACTACAGTACTCCTAGCTGTCCTAAGAAAGAGCCCTTCATTTTTCCTGCACAGCTTTCCTCCTCTTCTTCTGTTCCTCAATAAGTTCCAACAGTAAAAGCATACTACTCCAGTGAACTAACTAAGACCTCACTAACTAAACAAAAAGCTCCATCCTTTGGAAAACAGACTCGGACATACCATTGCAGAGCTTAAGAGAACTCAGGAAATGTTTCAGAGATATTCAGCATCCCTAGAGACACTTCACTTCAGCTCATGAAAATACACTGGTGTCCAAGGCATGAAAATTACAATGGCTTCCTGCTGACCACCCCAGCCCCCGGGCTAGGAATCTAATTTAAACAAGCTGGCAGGAGTCCAGCAGTAACCTACAGTCACAGCTCAGAGCTGCTATCCTGAGCAAACAGCCCAGACGTTTAGCAGGGGCTGCAGCAACCCAAGACATTCCTTCATTTCCATTCCATGCTGCAAAACCACCCCCACTCACTCCACTTCAGCAGCATTTTTCCAGGCTGAGAACTGGAGTCCTGTTCTGCTTTGGTTACCTCTCATTGCTGAGCAAGCTCTGCTGGTTGTAATTTATCCTAACAAGTTGATATTGGGAATTTGGCTCTACTGTGTATCAGGCTACATGAAATTGGCTTTTAAAGCTGCATAATATTCATTCATTGTACCTATATCACACATTTATGTGTGATACACTCTTGGTGTATTCCCAAGAGCAAATGGTAAGGAAGCCACTATTGCAGAGAGAATGGATGAGCCTGCTAATAGAGACACATCACTGGGAATAAATTCAACCTTTCAGTTCTCTCTGGTTGTTTGCGATGTTTGCCGCATGCTGGCTCGCTGTCTGGGAATATGTCATTTGCAAAAATGCATTTATCTTACCAGTAATGCCTTGCAGACTGAAATCTGTGGCTAGGAATGTTTTAGGAGAAGGGCTATGACTTGGCAAAGTGCATAGAGTGAAGAGGAGTACCAAGGGTGCCAAAGCAAATCAAGATGGAGGAGCACGGGGATACAGAACAGTCAGATAACATCGCTGCATGAACACAGCCAGCCTGTTTACATTCACTGAACACAGCACAAGGCACATCCCAGCCCCGGCCTGGGGATTGTCCCACGGGACTATCAGCCTCTGAGCTGCCAGTGTTACTCCTTTAGCTGACACAGAAGGGGTCTCTGAACACCCAAGGTTCAAACCCTGCCAATAATCTGTAGAGAGGGCAAAGGAGGAGCACGAGCTTCTGAGTAGTGCCGTGATCAGACCCACACCAAGGCCCTGGGCAAAGCAGGCTCTCAGGAGCCCTCAGGGTGTGCTGGGGCTGCCCAACCAGGGACCTTCTTCAGCTGCTGCTGAGAGCCAGGGAATCACTGTGTGGGAATAACCTATTCCCCCTCAAGAGCCCTTGGTATCCATGTGGTAGGATGAAAACCTAGGAGTGAAACAAACTTCAGGGACTATTAAGTGGACAGTCAGCCCAGTGCAGAATGTTAGAAAGCAGAAAGCCTCTCAATTAACTTCATATGTTCTAAATTCAGGGCTTTGACTGAACTAACCTTTGCTTCTCCTACAGCCAGTGAAAGCAAATGAGATCTCCAAAGAGTATTTAAAAATTCACAAGGGATTAATGCTCCTTAAGGTGCCAGTTTCATTTTATGATTTACAGAAAGAGCCTTTGGGTCACCAGCTCTCAGTTGAGAGTCTTCAGTTAAAAGCCTGAAGTGAAATGGGATTAATCCTGTCCTCAGTGTCATGGCTTCATGCATCTTAACATAACACAATCCCATCCAAATGCTTCAGGAACATGAAGTCATTGTGCTTCTCCTCTGGCAAAACCAGTTACCAAAGAGTAAGTTGCACTTCAAAAGGCAACAAAAGGAGTTTAACCATAGACCACAAGGGGATATGCCTGACCTAAACCACTCTGATCCCCTTTAAAAATGCAACACTGCAAACTATCCCTTTGCAAAATGCAAATCTTGGACCCAGAGTTCACCCAACAACAACTGCACGGCATGAATTCACTGCCAGCATCACTGAAGGATCTCGTAAATCTGATCTCAGAGCAGCACACCTCAAACAGGAAATCCTAAACACCAGCAACAGTTATAAAAAACACATTATGTTCAACAATGTAAGTGAGGGGTAAAACATTCTCCCTGGCTGGAGCAATGAAGCACAAAAAGCAGCCAGCCCAGAGCACATTTCATTAAATCCATCCTATTTCTTCTAACAAAGATTACCAAGGCATGGTGAGCTGATCAAGTAACACCATCACTCTCTTTCAACAGAGAAACTGTTTCGCCATTTGCAAACTGAAAAACATATGTTCTCAATATTTCCTCTGATGCATGTGTCTCCTTCAAAACCAAAGCCACAGCATATGACAACAATCAAATCATTGATTGGAAAATATATACCAACTGGCATCTGAGGGCTCTCTGCCTAAAGGGTTCCTCCTGTCATGCTTTAGGCCATATTCAAACTCCATTAACTAAATGAAATATCTGTTCCTTTTCCATAGTCCTTAATCTGGTTTATCCAGATCCTCCACTGAGTGGAATCCACACGAGTATAAATTCCAAGCAGCCTCTGATACACACACAAAGGATAAAGCACAAGTCAGAAAAAAGACAGCAGAGACCTCAAATCACAGAATCACAGAATATCCTGAGTTGGTAGGGATACACAAGGATGATCCAGTCCAACCCCTGGCCCTACACAGGGCACCCCAACAATCCCATCTTGTGCCTGAGAGCATTGTCCAAAAGCTCCTGGAGCTCTGGCAGCCTTTGGGTCATGACCATTCCCTGTTTTCACATTACAGTGGAAATAGCTCTAAGGTTTCTAACAAGTAGGCCCAACAGGATGCAGAATGAACACTGCATGAGGCATTGAAGAAATCACCAACCCAATACAAACTCCTTTTGCTTCCCATTGGTTACGAAAAGCTCAAACACAACTTGTACTGCAGTAATCACGCATGGGCATGGACTCTGCACGCAAGGTGGAGATGCAAAGTCATTTATTGCGCAGCCAGAATCCCCCTAAATACCCCCACACAACAGGATATAACATCATGTAAACAGGAAAGATGTTCACCACAGTGTCCCCCAATCACCTGGGGTAGTGCACAGACATTGCCTATGATGGTAACAGGTAAACAATACCCTATCAGGTCACAAACTACAACCATCCCCTCTCACAGGTCCAGCCCTGTCCACAACCCACAATCCTCTCTCCGCCCATCCCCAGTGACCTGGATACAGTCCCAGGGTCACCTCCGGGCCCAAGAAAGAGACTCTCTCTCCAGCCTTCAGGGCCTGTCTCTCTGTCACCACACAGTGTAACCCAACATTGTACCAGCACAGGGAGTCCCATCACTCCATGCCCCCTCTGTGGGAGAGGTACTGTTCACCCTCTGCAGGTAACACGCAGCCCAGCTCTGCATCCACAATACTGAGCTTTCAAAAGGCACCTGGGCATGGCCTCATGCCTGATCCTAATCAAATCAGTACTGCTGGACAGCAGTGCAGCACACAGAGCAAGGATTAAGGATCAGAGTCTCAGTTTCACCAGTTTTCAGGTCTTGGGTGGTTCTTTTCCTTCGTTCTCCCCTGAGAACTCAACTTCACTCTCTTCAGTAAAGGCATTCACTATTAATTCACATCCAGGGAAGGGAACAGAGCTGGGGAAGGGGCTGGAGCACCAGGAGCAACTGAGGGAGCTGGGAAAGGGGCTCAGCCTGGAGAAAAGGAGGCTCAGGGGGGACCTTGTGGCTCTGCACAACTCCCTGACAGGAGGGACAGCTGGGAGGGGTCGGGCTCTGCTCCCAGGGAACAGCGACAGGATGAGAGGAAAAAGCCTCAAGTTGCTCCTGGGGAGGTTAAGATTGGATATTGGGAAAAATATCTTCACCAAACAGGTGGTGAGGCACTGGAATAGGCTGCCCAGGGCAGTGGAGGAGTCACCATCCCAGCAGGTGTCCAAAAGACATGTCAATATGGCAGCTGGGGACATGCTTTAGTGGTGAACACGGCAGTGCTGAATTAGTGGTTGGACTCAATGATCTTAGAGGTCTCATCCAACCTCTTAACAATTAACCTCTCTTAACAATTCTATGATTCTAATTCCCCAACACAAACACATGTTTTTTCCTAGTTTTCCTCTAGGATTGGCACTTGAAAAGAGCAAGCTTGGCATTTCAAGAGGTAAATACTCTGACTGGCCTCCTTGTCAACTTCCCTCCCATATTTCTGTGACAATTCCCTTTACAATGAACACTACTGCCTCAGTTAAAGTGAGATAAAGATGTATGCAATATTCATGGCTCTTTATTCACTTCATTACCATGCATTCTCAGAAAATAATTGTTTTCTCCAGATGAAAAAGGGACACTATATCAGTCTCAGGGAGGGATAGCTTATTCATAGCTTAAAAGCACTTGAGGATCTGCATCAAATATCTGCTTTTTATACAGCAGGAGGAATTTGATTTGTGTGCATTTAAACCAATCCAGGAGATGCATGCGGCAGCAGAAATTGCTCTTTTCTTTCCATACCACAGAGCTCCCATCAAGACCCGTAGCCGGTGAAGCCTTGTGTTAAACAATTACTGCCATGAATAGGATTAACTGGGCTTCTCCATGTGATTGTGTGAAACACAAGCTGCTGGAACTCCTGGGAAATAAATTCAGAGTGCAGGAAAGAAGAGAGGAAGATGAATGGGGAAGTTTCTTTGTTTAAAAAGTGGTTAAGAAACTGGGAGAAGATCTCTCTCTGAATTGTCACGTACCTGAAAGCTGAGTTTGCAAGGGCACTGTGACTTCTACCCAGGACACACCAGGTGAAGTGTCCTCTATGCAAACTCCAGAAGCTCTAGGGAAAAGGTGCACACTGCTAACAGCAAGGCTCACCTGATAAACGACATCAGTAGTAATTATAGGGACAGAATAACACTGGAATACATTGCTAATGAGCTGCAGAGCTTTCCTTGGAATTATAACCACTTGGAGCTGAGGAGAGCAAAGCAAAATAGAACAAGTAGCTTCTAAGTTCTGTAGGCAACCATTTCAAATGTAACATGAAAAGTAATTTGTAATTCAAAGCAGAAAAGAACGATGTATTTGAGGCATTATTGTTTTTTTTCCCACGGAAAAGAATCTCTACTGTATCTTCAAATAAAAACAAGGAGAATAATCCTTTCCCTTGCCAGAAGGATTCAAGAATCAGAGGGGAAATTTACCCTTGTGCATACCTTCTGGGCTGGACACGCAGAGTTAAGACAGCAGAAAAATAAGTTGTAAGTGATATTCTAACAGGCTTTTGGATCATGTCACAACATTTTGGCTGCCTCACAGATTTTGGAGCTTCTGGCACTGGCAGTACTTAACTGTCTTCTGTAATCTATATAAACAGCTACTTTTAGAGGGACCCCAGATAAATCCCTCTAGAGGAACAAGAAAACATCCATGCAATCACAGGGAATTCATTTTAGAGATACCACAATGTCTCCATTAAGGGTGACAATAAGGTTTCAAACACTCGTTTCCCATATGGTCCGTACAGTTATCCCAGAAGCCTCAGAGATGGAAAATGTCTGTAGGTGCTTCAGACTTCAACCTTATCAGCCCACTGTTCACTTACATAGTGCTGGTGACAGCCACTTACATGGTGACAGCACCAATAACACTGAGTAGTGGTAACAACACAGAGCTGAGCTTTGAGCTTTAGGGAAGCAGTATTTCCCACTGAAATTGTCCCCAGGTCCATTATGCCCAGGTGTGCTTATCACTTGCCCTCAGACATACCAGGACAGCACTGAACTGTTGCACCTTTACACTGCATCTCCTAAAATATCAAGGAAAAAGCTCCGAATTTGGATGTGCGGTCATTATTGCTGTCACTGTGTATCTAAGTCAAGTCCAAAATAAACCAGCCTCCAAAAACCCCAAATCCTTACACATCCTTGAGTTGTTAGACGGGATGTTCACAAATTTGAGGCGACCAAAAAGCACTGCTCTGACAGATCAGCTGTGAAAGCTTTAACCTGGTATTCTGTGATCCATCAGAAGAACAGGGAGATGAGACTTCCTAAATTAGCACTTTCTTTTCCCACTTTCGATTTTGGTAGCAATATAAAAACCACTCAACTCTCAAAAAAGACAACTACTTGAATTAAATGGAGAGCATAATTTTCTTGGCCTCTGACCTTACTCTTACCAAAGAGAATTGAGGCAACTCTTCTCTATCTATCCTATAAAAACTATGGGATTTTGTTAAGTACCCAGTTTTCACAAAATATTTCCCCACAGAAACTTCACTGGTAAGCAGTTTATTTCTTCTGGGCAACCTAATAATTTGTCTAGCTCAAACAGTAGACCGTTTTCAAACAGTTTTAAGTAGTTTTACCTACTAAGGAAGGTAAGGAGACCTCTGGAATGTGGACAGGAACACAGAGTTGTATTCCTCTCCCTCTTTCATCTGTCTCCCTTCTCATTACAATCATAGAATCACAGGCTGGTTTGGGTTGGAAGGAATCTTAAAGCCCATCCAGGTTCACCCCTGCCATGGGCAGGGACACCTTCCACTAGCCCAGGCTGCTCCAAGCCCCATCCAGCCTGGCCTTGGACACTTCCAGGGATGGGGAGGTGTGGTTTTCCATTCTCATGCTGCAATCTGAATCGATTTTTAGGGACTGATATGGGAATATTTGGGACTGGTTTGTTTTGGGGGTCTCTCCATTGCTCACTACTCCAAAACTTTTTCTGAATTATAGAAACATGGAATTATAGAAAGGTTTGGGTTGGAAGAGGCCTTAAAGCTCATCTCTTTCCATCCCCTGCCATGGGCAGGGACACCTTCCACTACCCCAGGTTGCTCCAAGCGCCATCCATCCTGGCCTGGGAAACTTCCAGGGATCCAGGGGCAGCCACAGCTTCTCTGACACCAATCTTTTCTCGTGCTGCCCCCATCCCCTGTACAAGCACCACTTCCATGGTGTGGGCAAACACAGATACCAGTACAGAATACCCTATTTCCCTTAAACTTGTTCTCTCTGCTTTGAACACCTCTGCCACAGTAGTGTTTCTCCACAGCCATGTTCCATGTTCTTTAGTAAAACTAATACCAAGTCTTGAAGCACTTCTTTCCCCCCTCAAAGGAAGCAGAGGGAATGCTGAAGACAATGACCTTCTTCTTCAGGTTATATCAGAAGGGCCATTCTTCAGCTTCTCCAACTGATTTACACACACTCATCCTCTGCCTGAGAAGTGTAGACACCTATAAATCTGAGAGTAAAGCCCAAGGCCAAAGACCTCAAGTGACAGAAGAATGCAGAAGTGCAGGGCAGCATGTGGGAGAAGGGCTGTAAGGAGAGTTGGAAGTGAGAGGAAGAGGCAGTGACACCATCCATGATCCAACCAGTTGTGGGTACAGCAAGGACACGGGAGTGCTTTCCCCTCTCCCTTCATTATCCATCTGCATAACCACAGTACTTTTTCTGTCAGGAAGTATAAAAAACTGTAACTCCATTAATAGCCTGATTTTAATTCCATAGAATTCCTCCTCTGGAAAAAACATTACTTCTTCATTATAACTTCTAAAAAAAAACCTATCAGACCTGCAAAACCCAAAGTTCCCAGCCTTTTCATACAACCTCCTGAACTTGATCCAAGCTAGTATGTGGCTCAGCAGCCTAACCATGTTATGGACACAGCACTGCCAGTCTGTTAAAAAAAGGAGACTCCAGTTAAACACAACTACGTGCTTAACAATGTGCATAACTTCACTTCAAGATAGAAAAGAGCTTTATTGTCTCAAAAAAGAGGAGTGGGATCAAGGAAAAAAAAATTGTATTCCTCGTTCTCCTACACACTCACTATGTGACTTAAGTTCAATACTATTTTCCCATCTGAACTAAGCATTATTAATGTTTCCCCTTTTCTCACACAGTGTTTTCTATTTGATTTGTAAGAAAAGGGTCAGGAGATGCTCAGAGTTCTGTAGACATGCAGAGTGTGAACAGGCAAACACCATCCTCTGCCCTAAGAAGTCCAGAGGTTATATATCCCCTTCATTTTTGTCTTCATTAATTACTGGAGTTTGGTCTATAGAATAGCCATTCACACTAAAGGAATGCTTGATTAAATCACACAGAGTGAGTTATGACTGGTATAATTCCATTAGCTTTACAGAAAAATACTAGGGATGAATTTGTCCTCTCAGGCTTATTTTCCATTCCAAAATTCCTTAATGGCATAAAGAAAAAATAGAAAAGCTGGCCACAGATGTTAAATAAAGACATTCCAAGTCCAATCCCATTTCCACAGGATAAAATGGGAGTTAGTAGGACATCAGGACCCACAACATGCAACTACAAAAGCATTTGCTGATCTTCAGCTTTAGCTCCAGTTCAAAATTTTCCCGTGCCAACCCTTCTTAAATTTGGGACAACTTTCCACCCCCCACGCCAGTTTGTTCACTGAACCCAAGTCTGGCAAGAGATTTCTCAGTCAACAGTCCTTTTCACTATCTACAAAACTTCCGTGATCACGCTTAGGCAATGAAAACCCCTAATAAAAAAAAAATCCCTGTAATCTGTTGAAGCACTGTACATACTTATTCACAAAGTAGAATCCAAAACAAAAAGGTTTTTCCAAAAACTGAACTTTCTGCATCCCACCAGAGGGTACATGGTATAGGAATGCAAAACCCATGACAAATTTTTCCATAGGCCATAATTCTGTGCCAAAAGCCTCAGGTTTGATACTAAAAATATACTTGTATTCCTNTCCCTGGACAAGCTCCAGTGCCTCAATGCAGCACTAATATGCAGCACTTTGAGTTATTTAAAAATCCTCCCGTATTCTGCTAGACTACATTTATACCAAATCATTTATAATCCAGCTGTACCCTGTGGGATGTCAAGTGCACTCACTCTGCAACACAGACTAGGGAAATAGTGGAGTTCAAAACCAAATCCACACCAAATTTAAATTGCAATTACCTATCAACAGTGTATCTGCATCAGGGCACCTTTATACAAAGAGACGCTCCTTGGACCCGAGCCCCAACTGTATTTGTACCCCTTGTAGAGTCCCATCTGCCCCAGGGACCACAGCACCTCACCAAAACATCCAGAAAATGTGCCTGTGAGGCAGCTACATATAAAGCTTTTTTTTTGGAAAAAAAATTGAGTGAATAACAACACAACTTGTGAAAAAAAATAGCTTCATGCTTATTAATTCAGTCGAGCGACCTTCAGAAAGAACAACACTAGGTAAGCAAATTGGATGCTGCAAAATACTTGCCAAGCAGTATTTTTATGAGGTTTTTGAGTAAAGTTACTTCTCTGTAGATTCCAAAAAAAAGAAAAAAAGAGGTTGAAGTGGCCACAAGAACATTTCTTGCATTTTCTTTTCAAATGCCTTGGCTTGGTCGTCATCAGATGTAAGGTACAGACGACCAGCAGTCATCTGGACCTTACATATCCATAAAATTCAAGACATTGGCCTGTAGTGTGTCTTTCTAACTTTAAGAAAGACCAAAGAAATAGTTTTCAGAAACTAGGACAAAATGAAGTTGAAAATTGTCCACCCTCCCCTTTGCAAGAGCTCCCTGCCCTCACAAGTTATCCATCACGCTAAGTAAGGCCCCCTCAGGGAAGTTGGACTTCCACACAGAGAGGTGTAACAGGATACTCTGAGGCACGTTTGCCAGCAGCTCTGGGCTGCACAGGTCAGCTCTCTGCAGGTTTAAGTTTCAGTCACTCCACTGAATGAAGTCTAACATTTGCCAAGGAAAGGGATCTCCTGTGGAAAGAGAGGGAACGGGGGAGGAGGCAAGGAAGCAAGGAGTCAGTGAGTGGGAAAATGTGACTCAAGCCTGGGAAGGTGGCAGTGGATTTGTTGCTGGTGAGGTTTGTACGGAGCAAGGAGGGATGGTACAGCAAAGCACGGTCAAAACAGTCAGTCTGGAACACAAGCAAAGAATCTGGAGAGGCAGTGGGAGCAACAATGTGAGGAGGACAGAAAAAAAGACTGAAAAGGTGAAAATGTGCAGAAGAAAAACTGAATGGAAACATAAGCGATGAGAAAGAAAACAGGAGCTATTGAAACAGAGGCCGTGGAAGTGGTCTGTGATGGAAACTAAGCACAGAACCACCAGTGAGAGAAAGCTGGGACTTCTTGATACCGAGGATGCACAAGAACAAAGGACCACCACACAAACCTGCAAACTAAAAGTGCACCACACAAGATCTTCTTGCTCTTGTGGTTGGAGTAGTTACCCAATCACTGTGAAAAAGAGAACTATCAACTCCTACACTGAATCCCTTTCTGCTCACTGAAGTGAAGATGTGCTTCATTGAGAGAAAATTAAACCAAAACACTCCCAACCCATCCTCTTCATCTTCTGGCCATTCCATGGAAAAAGGGCTCCAAAGAGAACTATCAACTTGATTTTCCAGAAGGATGTAAGAGAGTTCTAGGTTCTACACTTGACCCAAATCTTTCCCTTCTTATTTATTTCTGTTGCATGATTCTTTTTAAGTCCCATATAAAAAAAAGTTTGTTTTATGCTTGTTCCATAAAATAACAAAAAAAAAAAGGGGGGAGGGAAGAAAAGAGGGAAAAGAGAAGGAAAATTACACCAAATGTGGAAACAGTAAGGACCCTTTTGTGATAGAACACACCAATACCACAATGAAGAACTCTTTGTAAGGGAAAAAAGAGAACCTATACAAGCTTAGAGATGGCAAAGCAGCAAAATTTGCAAAGACAAGTTTCCCTCTAATTTTCTAATCATTTGGTTTAAGGTATTTATACCAATAGCAAACACATATCTGTGACTGGGGGGAAATAGAAAGGATGTCCCTTTTTTTTGCTGATATCCCTGCAAAAATGGAACTCTTAAGAATTGAGTTTGGGAATATCATACTCTGAGATATTCCATGGGAACTAGAGCCAAAAAGTAATTTTCAAGGGCTTCTTCTAACTTTCTAATTCTTTTTTTTTTAAGAGAGTTTTTACTGCACAGTACAGCACACATCACCAGCCTGGGGCATTCTGTTCCTATTTCCTCTTCAAGTCAACAGAAGAATTTGACAAGGAAAGAGGAAGAAAGCCAGAGAAAATTGATAGGAAGGGAACAAAAAACAGATGCTGAAAGAGAGGAATACACAGTGTACAGTGGAAGGGGGGAAAAAAGGTAAGATGAGGGAAAGAAGGAGGACCCCAAACCAAAAAAACACACCATGTAAAGCTTCTGGATCATTTCACTGCAAGTTTCTGAATGTAAACACGGGACAATAAGACAGAAGAAAAAGTGCAACTGCATTATGTATGTTCTTAAGTGTGCTCCCATAGAAGGGCATTGAAAAAAACCTCAGTAGCACGGTTACTACTACACGTGCAGTTCACTGAAGCTCCTTCAGCTCCTATCACAACAATTAAGGGGAGTATTTGATCCCCTAAGCTACTCTTCGGTGCACACAGCGCACTTAGAGCCCACTCCAGTCTATCATGAAGGCTTTGGGAAGCTTTGTAGAGAGATAGGGAGGTGGTGGTCACAAAGCGTTACTCGCCCTTGGCAGAGAAACGCGTGCGGCAAGGACTAGGATGGGACAGGAATACTCAGGCTCCAGTCTCCGCAAGCGCAGGAAACCCAACCTTTTGCCAGCCCTCGGGAGCTCCCTGCTGCCCTTCCCGGCTCCTGTCCGCCCCGGCCCGGGCTCCGCTCGGCTCCCGGGGGGAATGCCCTACCTGGGTCGTGAAACGGCACCAGCGCGAAGTTATACAGCGGCCGCTTGGGTCTCTTCAGCGACGTCTCCAGGATCTTGGATGCGCCCTCGATAACTTGCACCAGGTCGTCGTACATGGAGCCGGTCACATCGAAGACGAAGGCCAGGGTGGAGGCACCCTCGGGCACCACCTCGGGCTCGGGCACGGCGCGGGCGCTCAGGGCGAGCAGCAGCAGCAGCACCGTGCCCAGCGCCCCGGGGCTCCCACCGACAGCCACCGCGCCGGCACCCGCGGCGGCCGGGAAAGGCATTGGGAACACTCGGGTCGGGGGAGCACGGACAGACCGCGGAGAGTGCGGGGACAGAGCCGGGACGGACCGCGGAGAGCGCGGGGACAGACCGAGGGGAGCAAAGATCGAGCGAGGAGAGCGGCGCCCGTCGCCCACCGCCCGCTCCCCTCAGGCGCGGCGCAGGAAGCGCCGCCGCTTTTGTCTGCGCGCGGCTGCGGCCCCGCTCCGCCTTCCCTACCGGGCAGGGCTGGGGCAGCGCCGCCCCGAGGGAAAGGGCTGAGCCCCGGCGTGCCGTGGGGCTGCTGCTGCCGGCCGGGGCTGGGGATGGACCTGCGGCTGCCGCCCCGGGAGCACCGGCTGCAGATTGAGGCGGCGCCCGCCCCGGTCCCGCCTCCCGTGGCCCGCGGTGGCCCCTGCCCTCACCTGGGGGTCGCTTCCTCACCTGGGGTCCCTCCCTCACCTCGGCGTCGCCGTCCTTACCCCGGGGATCCCCCTTTCACCCGGAGGTCCCGCCCTCACCTCAGCATCCAGGCCTTCACCTGGGGGTCCCTCCCTCACTTCAGGGTCGCTCTCTCACCTCGGCGTTTCTGCCCTCAGCGGGGGTCCCTCCCTCACCTGGGGTCCTCCCAGCCCCCGCCCCGGCCACCCCCCAGCAGGACCTGTGCGGGCCCGGGGTCTGTGCCCGCACCTGCCGCGGGTGAGCGGCTCGAGCTCTTCTCAAAAGAGCAGGGTTAGAGAGGGATATTGGGAAGGAATTGTTCCCTGTGATGGGAACAGGGCCCTGGCACAGGGTGCCCAGAGAAGCTGTGGCTGCCCCTGGATCCCTGGAAGCGTCCAAGGCCAGGTTGGATGGCTCTTGGAGCAACCTAGGCTAGTGGGAGGTGTCTCTGCCCATGACAGGGGTGGGACTGGATGAGCTTCATGGTCTCTTCCACCCCAAACTATTCTGGGATTCTGTGATTTTTAGTGTTTTATTATTGGAAATGTGATCCAAGACTGAAACACTCTGACATGTGCTGCTGCCCTGGCTGTCCCTTGGCTTCAGTTACACATCTACAACTACTACTGAAGCCCTCCTCAGTGCCCTTGAGCATATCCTTAAATTTAAGAGTTTGAAAGGGGGTAGGAAAGACTCCAGACTGTGACGAGGACCATGGCTCCAGGCACTGGCAGTTTCTGGTGCAAGAAAAAGCCTGGAAAACAAAGGAAAGGAAGCTAATAGAGTGGAGTTTTAACCCTGCTTGGGCAATGGAAGAGATTCAATTCCTTCTTAGTTGTTTAGGGATGCAGCAATGTCCCAGCAGGCATCTTTGGAAAACTCAGTTCTGACCCAATGCCACACAGAAGGGCTCCATACAGAGCCAGGAACCAAATTCCCTTTGCTCCAGCTCACCTCAGTGCTGCTATGGAAGCCTCCTTTCCATGGGCTGCATTCTGCACTGCAGGGAGCAACAGGACATCATTTTAAACACCAAGTGGGAGGGAAATCCCCAGCCTTTGCACAGTGTTCAGTGCAGCTCGGAAAGGTAGACCGTGAAGCAGGATTTACCTCATTAGTTTCCATCCTCATTTTACTAATCTTCAAATTGCTGCTAAAACTGCGCATTGTTGTGACTGGAAAATAAATCATGTAGAAACATTGCTTATCCTAATCAAGTTATAAGCCTGGAATTGAATTATAAAAAACAGATGTTTACATTCTTTCTCCCCTTCAGCACTGATGTCATGAAAAGGGAGCACATAACCAGAGCTGTGCAAAGCATTCGCAATAAAACCCCAAACCATGGAAAACTTGCCTCATCTGTAACTCTCTTGCCTCATCTGTAACTCTGCTAGCAGCAAACTAGGACCAGGTTTGTCAAAAATACTCTCAAATCGTGTAAGGAGAGATGCACTCATGCCATTACATAGGAATATGTATTTCGAACATCTTAAGGACTGGCAGCATTTGGATTTAAGGGTTGCCTTCAGTCCTTCAGGAAGACAAATTCCTGTTATGTTTTGCATCATAAAGAAAGCCGTCATGTTCTTTCTGTCTCAAATTATTTCCCAGTTTGCTGTGAACGAGAAAGAACAATCCCAGTGCCTGTATGAAAAAATAACCCTCTGGGGTACCCACTTCTGTGTCCCAAAAAACACGTCCTTGAACATGGCTTTTAAGGTACAACATAAAGCAAAATCTTTATTTTGTAACAGTGGAAACTGGTATTTATTTTGGTTGCCTCACACTTTCCACTATAAAATAGCCTTGCAGCTTGGAAGCTCTGACACTATTATTCACAGCAGGCCTTTGAAATTTGCAGGAAGAAAGCCCTGTAGCAAGAGGAATTACTTTTTTTTCTTCTTCTCCAATGAAATTATTTTCATAGTTTGCCAAAGATTCATCTATTGAAAAAAAAAATCCCTGTGTTCCTTCTGACATGCTCCACAATAAGGTTTTGACATGATGCCAGAATGAGAGCTAAGCACAGGCACTCCAAGGTCAGGCCGTGGCACTGTGGGAGTGCTCCGTGGCAGGAACACTGGGGATTATCGGGGTGGGGGGCTGTGGGCAGGGCATGGAGGAGAGCGGGGTCGGGGTACCCCAGAGGGAGCAGCCCTGGCTCTGCCACAGCGGGTGCTGCCCACTCGAGGTCCACTGGAGTCTCCTTCATACACACGGATATTTCACTTGTATTCTCACTGCCTAATTCTGAGCGTTTCTAACCTCACCTTGATCATCTTTTCGTGCCTGTTTTGGGGCTGGAATTTCACATTTTCTTCATGCAATTTGGTAGCATGGAAGAATCCAGCAGATGTGGTCTTTTGTTGCAGTGCATGTGGCTGTCTTAAAGGCAGACCAACATCCAGAGCCCTGGTGGACAAGCACCAAGGTGTAAGGCTCAGCCCCTTACACCCAGTATCTGCATGAGTTCATGCTTATTCATCACTCCTGTTTAATATGCAGCATTTCTAGAATTCTCTTCTATATTCTATGCCCCATTGGCTCCCTATCCTGGTTCCCTCCTCCTTAATATCCCCATTGTTTTTTGTACTCTGGACTCCTCCCCCTAAGTCCATCCCCACTGGTTGTTTCCCTTTACTCCACCCCATAAGACCCCTGTAATAAGACCGTCAGACTCTGATTGCTCCTCGGTCATTTGACTTCAGTTTTTGGAATAAAAAGAGGAACAAAGATCCCTCTCTCATCCTTTACCTCTGCCGACGCTTTTTCACCACCTCTTGTTGGGGCTCTCTCCTTGCGAAGGAGCCAGCTTTCTCTGTGTGCTGCAGCTTTCAAGGACATCTGCAGCTGGATGCTGTGTGGCCTCGGGCAGCCCCTAACAGCATCTGTCTTAATAGTGTAAACCCTTCCCACCACACTCCTGTAGTGTCACACTGTGGGCAAAGTGCAGGCCAGTTGACCTTTAGAGGTCCCTTCCAACCCAAATAGTCCGTAAGTCTTTCCCCCTGTATTTTTCCTGGACTGTTGTAAAGTATTAGTTGAGGTGGAGTAAAGAGTTAAGTCTTTAAATTCCTTTTTCTAGCTCATCTCAGTTAAAATGAATAAAATTCATATACTGGTTTAGAAGACTGGGAAGGAAATACTCTTCACCCTTTGTGCTTTTGTCTGAATCTGCCCCATTTTGTAATTTGCAGCTAAAAATTGTTACTGTACAGTGGCTGCTAATGAGGAAAGAGCTGCCTGTTTAAACCTTGTTTGTAATAAACAAGACTCCACTTCAAAAACCCAAGTTTCCATCTGAAGGAGAATATCAAAATGATTGTTTTTAAAGCTGATGCTACTCTAATTACAGAGCTACTGCTGATCCCAAAACAGATGCTCCTCCTGGGATCCCATGGACCACTCGCAGCAGGCTGCATCCAGCAGAGCTCTTTCTCACGACACCTCGCTCCTGGCCAGCAAGTTCTGCACGTATCTCAGATACTCTGAGCTGCCTTGTCACAGACATTTGACAATATTTTGTTTCCTCTGGAACTCCATATGCATTTAAAACTTTCATTCCCACTCCTTCTAGAAGTCCCATCCCTCCTTTTCTTCTTTTCTTTGTTTGAACTTGATTAATTGTGGAAAAGGAGGGAACAGTTGCTGTTTGTTTTGGGGAGGTGGCTTTGGCTCTCCCTCTGAGAAGTGTGTGTGTTGCAGAGTGAGATCTCTCCAGTTCACTGACAATGTTTTCTTAGCCAGCCTTTAGTCCTGTCTTTGTATTTTATGTATGCAGAAACTCTGGTCCTGCATTTGAGAGGTGCAAATTCACTGCTCTAAAACTAGGAATAACCTTTTTTGTCTCAAATTCTTGCATGCAGGCAGAACCTATGCTGCTTTTGGGAAGGACAGGGTTAAAGTGCCATCCCAGGACAGGAATGCTACAACAGGAATTAGCAGGTATGCCGAGGAGCCTGGAAGCAGGTAATGCAGCTCACTGGAGCTGCTGCTAACAGATGTGCAAGGAAAGATAAGCAAGGTGCAGAAAAGAGAAAGGACTGATAGATTAATCTGTGGTTATATTGTTATAATCTTCATATTCATCTACAGAGACCGTGAAAAGACCTGCACAACTTCTGGGGGAGATTTTGTAATGTGAATGCCGTGATATGATGTGGGTTCAGACTCTGAAGGGATCAGATAACCGCTGACCCTTTTCCAGCCTGTGCCCTGTGGTTTTCAGCTGTGCAGCTGCTCTCACACGTGGACAGTGTGTTTTTAGTACTCATCCCTCCGCTCTGTGACCGAGGCATTTCACTGGAGATGGTTAAAAGCTGTCCTGCAGACAGAACCAGAGAGCCTCTATACTGAACAATCTCAAGGCCTTTCACTCACAGAGGATTCACAGCTTCTATGAAGTACCTTAGGTTTGCCCACAATATAAGAACTGTGATTTAATATAAAAATGGGATGTATGTAACTTTTAGACTTCTGCCTTCTGACTCTTCAGAAGGGTCATACATTGTGAGTTTTCTCCAGAATCTACATGACTAGAAACAACCTGCTCTAGTTAAGGAAACAAACCCTTGGATTCTAGCATGACTATCTGTGTAAGAATGAATGTTTTTATTACAGAATCCACATGCTGAAGAACTGCAAGTTTCTGATCTCCACTTTTCCAAAAGGTTTGATTTTGAAACCAAGCTGCAAGCTATGTTCCATGCTCCTACCCTCCAGCTATAAAGAGATAAGCTGGGAACTGAAATCTATTTTGAAATGTTCATACCTATAGTGTCTGGCTGCATTCTGGCCATCCTGTATTTTATGGTTCCTGCTTCCTTTTTAAACTCAGTCTGTTCTAATATTTCATGGCTTTGCCAATTAATGCTTTACAACAGAATCAGAGGAGACAGGTGAATGGTAGCAATTCCCTGTATTCTACAAACATTTCTGATGACAGGCAGCTTTTCATGTAAAGGTTGTAAAAATGAGACATTTTAACATGCTCTGTGTTCTACTCTGTGAAGAATCTAGAAGTCTTACAGAGATTCTTCTGCCATTTTGAATCTTCTTTCTGTTCCACAGAATTTTGCTTAAATATAAATGTCAGTTTGATTCACAGTTCAACACATTTCAAACTCTCACATCCCAGTGAAAAAGAGTGAGACACAGGCGTAAGTAGCTGTAGCAACTGGAGTAGTTTGTTTAACAAACCCTGTGCCTGAGCCAAGAGACCATTTCACCCCACTGCAGCACTGAATCATCTCTCATCTGCAAGATGAAATCACTTTGCTTTTGGTTATAAAACATTTGTTTTATAAAACAGGCCATCCTGTGATCATGACATAGAAGTCAGGGGTCAAAAGTTTTGTTTCTGGCTCAGAAGCAGACTTGCTGCCTTCATTAATACAACTATGGAGCAAGACCAGGACCAAGTTAGGACCTGCTCTGCCGCTTACTTGGAAAAACAAAAGAGAAGATAAACTGATGGATGGAGATTTCAAGATCATTAACATCTAATGAGAAAAGTAATGTATTTTTTTATGAAAACACTGGGAACATTATCCCACACTGAAAGCAAAAGAACTACGCCATAAAGGTCATTTTTCAAGATCAGCTCCATGAAGATCAATAAATCCTGTATTTAAATTTTTTAATTCTGCACATGGGGAATTCATGCTAATTATCCATGATTCCAAGCTATTTTTGCCCACAGCTATCTCATCATGCTAACCTTACTTGTGGTTGTGTATTAAAAAGCAAGCATGAGGCAGTGTGGCCATTTAGGGGCCATTGCCCCTAAAATGTTGATATCTCCACTGACCATAGGTGTCCACATCCAGCCCAAACATCTGAAGATCCTTTTCCAGTCCACGGAGATCTCCCATTTGATTTCTCCAAGAAATCTCCATGTATATGCATTAAATTGCATGCATGAACTTTACATCAAATTATATTTATAGAGAACTAGATGTATAGATGTACAACAAGGATGAGAAGAAATGGCCTCAGGATGCACCAGGGGAGATTTGGAATGGAGATTTTTGGAAAAATTTCTTCATGGAAAGAGTGTTGAGGCATTGGAACAGATTGCCCAGGGCAGTGGTGGAGTCCCCATCCCTGGAGGTGTTCAAATAATGTGAGGATGTGGCACTTGAGGACATGGGTCAGTGGTGGGGAATGGCTGGACTCAGTGGTCTTGGATGGCTTTTCCAACCTAAACAATTCCATGATTCTATGAAAACAGATAAAATTACTACATAGTTAACTGCTTTCACCACTGGAGCAATTGCCTGTTGCACATAGCAATTTTTTGCAAAATAAAAAAAAAACAATTTAAAAAAAAAGTTGTATTAAATTTTATCCTTGACAAGGATTGTATTCTGGAGAATTTCAACATATTCTATTGGCCATGTCGGGGTTATCAATACATTTACAATTAGGCAACCAGGCTGTGTTAGGAAAGCAAGAGGAAGAACAAGAACATGATCTCCCTCTGCTGGTACCTCACAATGAAGTGTGAGAAGGGATTACAGAAAGGATGGATTTTTACCCTTACTTTTAATGAAGTTAGAGAATGTAAAATGAAATTACTCTTCACATGTGAGGTTGAAAATGACCTTAAAATAGCAGCAGAACACCACAGATACACATAGACCCATCCCTATGTCCAAATGTTTTGTACATAGTAATTATACAAGTCTTTTCTACAGGGAAGGTTTTCTGGAAAGTAAATTAAGTTGCACAGAGAGTGATAGGGGAATGATAGGAGAATTATCTAGTGATAGGAGAATTCAAAAAGCAAGAGTGCTTTTTATATTTGGGGGGAAAATGTGTTTACTTAGCGTATATTTTTTCAAAACTGGTCCAATGATAGATTTGTTTAATAATTTGACCAGAGAAAATCTAGCATTTAATACCTTTATGTTGTCTCCTTAATAGTTCTGAATTACTTAAAATGAACTTTATGACATTCAGAAAAATCTACAGAAGTTCCATCACATTACAGTCTATAACATGTAAGAGCAACTTTGGATATGCAGAACTCTTCTCAACTATTTTATTACTAAAGTCCTATACACTGCAGAAAGACCTGAGGTTGGATGTTTGATGCAGTGCTAACAGAGTTAGTCCAGAGCATAGCTCTGCAATCCCTTATCTGTCAGGCAAGCAGCAATATTTCCTGGCTGACACTCAGAATAGGTTCTGAAAGAAGAGGAAATTACTTCAAGTATCATAATCCTGTTACAAAGGGCAGCTGCTTTGCCACTTGGCTCTACAGACTGAAGCTTGTTTTGGAGTCAATGACAGACACTCAAACCATAGATAACATCACAAAGCATCCCATTCCTCTCATACCCGGAGCTATCCTCTGGAATGCAGTTGACAGATGAGCTTAATTACTGCACCTCATGCCTTGGAATGAACTCTTCTAGTTTTAATTTCTCAGGAGGAGTGAGTTAGGGTTCGGCATCAAATCAACACCCCATGACAGAAATTAGACAGAGCTGTCCTGTGGGTGTGCTCTGACAAAGCTGAAGTGAAAGAGACCTAGGCATCCTTGATCATAAATCATGACATAAAACTACTTCATGGAACAACAAACCATAGAATCCTAGAAAAGTTTAGGTTGGAAGGGATCTTAAAGCCCATTCCATTCCACCCCCTGCCATGGGCAGGGACACCTTCCACTATCCCAGGCTGCTCTTAGCCCTGTCCAACCTGGCCTTGAACCCTTCCAGGACTGGGAATGAGTTTGGTGTTTGTGCCATTTGCATAGCAAAGAAGAAAAGAAATGTTTAGTTCTCCAGAGCTGTAGCTTTGCTCCTTTTAAGCCTGTCAGAAAAGTATTTTGTTTTAAAACAAATGTAAGTCCAGATTCCAGGCACCTGTCTGTACAGGCTGAGACTCTGATGAAAATTGCTTGGCACTTCTCTCCCCACCTATCCTCATCCCCATGAAAGTGTTAGCTCACAGTTCCAATCTCAATATTATATTTGTGTGTGTGTGTGTCAACTAGGCTAATTTAAATATTTCTCACATTATTAAAAATCCTGCTTTACATTTCTTCAGCCACAGAGCACTAAATGTCTTCAGGCATGTGAGGTGTGTTTTCCCAGCATTTGAAGAAACCAAGTTCACCCAATTTATGAGTTCATAATTTTGAAGTTATTTTTTTTTAGTCTGCAGTTTCAGTTTTTACATTCAAGCCCATAAAGACCAAAACATCCTTTAAAATCCTGCCAGACTGTAAGTTAGCACCTCCCCAGTAGTTACCAAGGATAAATTTCCAAGACCTCTAGGTAGTGGAGAGCTAGTTTTACTACCAGCATGGACTGTATTCTCCACAGTCACACTCTTCTTGGCATAACAAAGGTGTTCTTAAAACTTGGAATGTTTTGCATATAATTTTTTTCATTATTTTCTGTTTCTCCTTCTAGTGTGAAATGTGAGCCTTCTGTCAGGCATAGCATTTTGCTAGGATTAAAGGGACGGGTTAAATAAGAGTGGACTTGAGCCTTTTTTCATAATAAGAATAAAAAGCCTTTCATAGGGAAGGGTGAGAAAAAAGGTTTCCCATTACAAAACATAGTTGTTAATGCACACACACATGACAGACACAAATGGCTAATTCATCATTTGGCATCAGGTTACCTGGCAGTTTCCATTCCAAACCTGCTTTCAGGGCCTTATTGTTTTGTTAGACTCATGGTCTGGTGTGAAATTTTCCAGCTAAAACGTCTGCTCTGAAGTGATTTTGTTGGTTTTCCACTGAAGGAACTCAGGTGTTTCCAAGAGCACTCACTGCCCCAGACAAGACCATCTGTACCCTTCTCTGCACTGGTTTTGCAAAGCACAGTGCAGGGAGCCAACTGGTGCCCAAAGTAGGAACCAGCAGTACCAGAAGCTCTGCATCAAAGATGGAAGGAATCACAGAATCATGAAGATTGGAAGATCTCCAAGATCATCGAATCCAACCTTTGACCAAATCCCACCATGCCCAATAAACCATATCACGAAGTGCTATGTATGCTCAGAACACCTGCAGGAATGGTGACTCCAGCACTGCNAAATATTTCTCACATTATTAAAAATCCTGCTTTACATTTCTTCAGCCACAGAGCACTAAATGTCTTCAGGCATGTGAGGTGTGTTTTCCCAGCATTTGAAGAAACCAAGTTCACCCAATTTATGAGTTCATAATTTTGGAGTTATTTTTTTTTAGTCTGCAGTTTCAGTTTTTACATTCAAGCCCATAAAGACCAAAACATCCTTTAAAATCCTGCCAGACTGTAAGTTAGCACCTCCCCAGTAGTTACCAAGGATAAATTTCCAAGACCTCTAGGTAGTGGAGAGCTAGTTTTACTACCAGCATGGACTGTATTCTCCACAGTCACACTCTTCTTGGCATAACAAAGGTGTTCTTAAAACTTGGAATGTTTTGCATATAATTTTTTTCATTATTTTCTGTTTCTCCTTCTAGTGTGAAATGTGAGCCTTCTGTCAGGCATAGCATTTTGCTAGGATTAAAGGGACGGGTTAAATAAGAGTGGACTTGAGCCTTTTTTCATAATAAGAATAAAAAGCCTTTCATAGGGAAGGGTGAGAAAAAAGGTTTCCCATTACAAAACATAGTTGTTAATGCACACACACATGACAGACACAAATGGCTAATTCATCATTTGGCATCAGGTTACCTGGCAGTTTCCATTCCAAACCTGCTTTCAGGGCCTTATTGTTTTGTTAGACTCATGGTCTGGTGTGAAATTTTCCAGCTAAAACGTCTGCTCTGAAGTGATTTTGTTGGTTTTCCACTGAAGGAACTCAGGTGTTTCCAAGAGCACTCACTGCCCCAGACAAGACCATCTGTACCCTTCTCTGCACTGGTTTTGCAAAGCACAGTGCAGGGAGCCAACTGGTGCCCAAAGTAGGAACCAGCAGTACCAGAAGCTCTGCATCAAAGATGGAAGGAATCACAGAATCATGAAGATTGGAAGATCTCCAAGATCATCAAATCCAACCTTCGACCAAATCCCACCATGCCCAATAAACCATATCACGAAGTGCTATGTATGCTCAGAACACCTGCAGGAATGGTGACTCCAGCACTGCCCTGGGCAGCCTGTGTCAGTGCTTCACCACCCTTTACATGGAGGAATTTTTCCTAATATCCAATCTGAATGTCCCCTGGCAGTACTCGGGACCAGGCTCCTGAGTCAGCACGGGTGAATCAACACTGCTCTGATCGTGGTGGCTCTTTGGTCGTGGATAGAGAACCCAACACTGAGCAGGGCTCTGAGATGGGGCTGGGTGAGATGCTGATGCTCTGAGCCTGGTGCTGTGGCAACATCCAGGCTGCAACTATGAAAACTGGAGACCAGGAACCACAGGCCTATTCTGCCAGGATTTCAAGCTCATTTCCTGAGACCTGAGAACATCGAATTGTTTGCACAAATACCCACAGCTACAGCTGCAGCTGCTCTGCACAGCCCTGGCAGGCTGTTCAGCTTTACCATATAACACACGTACCAAAGCCAAGCTGCTTGTCTGCTGCTCTAGTGGGTGCGACGTGAGGTCCTGAATGGACCTCAGGAGGTTGATGCAACAGCAGTGTGGGGCTAAAGCCAGCTGTAAGCAGCAGAGGTCATTCCCCTGCAGTCACCAAATCCCTTGGTCACAGCCTGAGCACAGCGGTGGTTCCTGTCACTGCTCTAAGACCTCAGTCTAAAGTGAACTTTGCCAGTGCCCTGGTGACAGGCTGAACTTCTCTTATAAAGCCTGACTTGCGAGAGAGAAACTTGGTTTGGAGCCAAGCCACAGCGGCATGCGAGACAAGCAAGGCCATTCTGCTCCAGTGCAGTGGAGCATCAAGCGACCCTCTGGTCAGTGCCTGTGGTTTGTCTCTGCTCCAAAACAGTGAGCAGCAGATTTCCCTCACTTCATGGAACTCAATGCCAAGCCCTTTCTGAAGAACCACAGTGAAGCTTGGTAAATTCACATCCCGAGTAACTGACATAAGCTGAGCTGGGAAAACTAATTGTTCCTGCACCTGCAGTGGCTGGCCTATGCACAGGGACAGTTCCTGTAAGGAATCATCACAGCTATGCTTAAAAAACCAAATTCCTATTTCAATGCTCCAGTCTTGAGTAGATTTACCTCCTGCCTTCAGGCTCCTAGGTCTGGGTCTAACAGCAGAAGGTTGTCTGTTATGCAGAAAGGTGTCAGAAATGGTGTTGATTCCAGTTAAATACAAACAATAACACATTCCTGGCCTGCACTGCAGCTTGCTGAGGTGAATGGGCTCCTTCACTTCACTTCCAGCCATCTCTGGATCAGACCATTCCTGTTTATCCAGGCAATGTGTTCAGACCCAAATAAGCTGCTCCTTCAGTATGAGAGGCCACACTCCAGACACAGGCAACCTGATCAACTTTCCCATTTCTCCTATCTGTGTTCTTCATTTCCATTGGGAGATTTTCTGAATGCACTGATTAGGGTGTCATGTACATTGGCATGTATTCCAAAAATGCAGGGCCTAGACTAGCAGGACTGCTGCTGAAGCCCATGGGTCTGCTGGCAAAGCTCTGCATTGATGCCTTTCTACCTCTGTCTGTACCCACTAATTAACATGTAACAACAGTAATAAACTAACTTTCATGAGTTTTAGAACAGCCAGTAAAATATAGAGAGACCTCTCCTTTCCATGGCTTGTAGATGAGCAGAAGGTGAGGGGAAGTGCCCTTTCCATTTCTGCCAGCCACAGAACATCTCAAGTGTATGCAGAAACACATATTGTCTTTGCCCAGCCTTCCTGAGCTGCAATAAAGATTTTTAAGATCCTCACACTTCAATAACTTAAAATATAAACTTCTGTGTGTATAATAAAATCCTTTACAGGAAGGTAATGCATCAGATTTTTTCTGTTACACTTCTTGAATGCCAAGATGAAATTTATTCTTGCTTAATAACACCAGTGGCAGTACTGCAGGGTTTGGGAATGTTCTTGTGATCAAAGCATCTCTGCAGACTTCTTGGGATGCTTGTTACAGTCATTTAGTTACTGTTGCTAGCAGTTACAGAGTTTTTATTGTTGTAATTTTTGTTCTGGTTAAAGTATTTCTAAATCCAGTCCTCAAAACCAGAATAAACAGAGAGAACACATGGCTGAACTGCAATATTCAGCATCCTACTAACCTTTTCTGGTCGTGCCACTCTGTGATGCTCAGTATGACTTTCCCAGCACAGGCTCAAGAACCCAAGGAGCAGAGTATGGACCTCCTTTGCAGATCAGTATGTACTAGTAGGCAATATCCCAAATGTCAGAAGCTCTACTGTAGATGGCCTCATCAAGGGACTGTTCTTGAGGGTCTTCAATTTAAAAAAATCCCATCTGGAAGCAGAAGGTTTACAACCTCTTGCAAAATAAAATAATCTAAGGTTTCAGTAACTGGTTTTAAACATAGGGGTTTTATTTCACTGATGCCACAGTTGTTCTGCAGAAGGGGCCTATAAGAAAGACTGGGGAAAAGAAAGCTGGGGAAAGACTTTGTACAATGGCATGGAGTGACAGGACAAGGGCAAATGGCTTTAAGCTGAAAGAGAGTAGGTTTAGATGGGATATTCGGAAGACACTCTTCCCTGGGAGGGTGGGGAGGCCCTGGCACAGGGTGCCCAGAGAAGCTGTGGCTGCCCCATCCCTGGAAGTGTCCAAGGCCAGGATGGACAGGGCTTGGAGCACCCTGGGCTAGTGGAAGGGGTCCCTGCCCATGGCAGGGAGTGGAATGGGATGGGCTTTAAGATCCCCTCCCACCCAAACCATTCTGGGACTGTATGATTTTTAACTATTTAACTAAGAAAACAGCCTTCAGAAAAAGGCAGGCAGAAACATTTTGCTTTCAGGACAAGACATTAAATAGAAACTGCAGTGGTACCACTAAAACTTTTGGTTTAGTGCTTAGAGCTGGTTTCTCTGTATATTGAATGGAGTTTGGATGTACACAGCTCTCGGGTAAAACAACTGCCCTCTTCATAGGAATTTGTGTTATTTCATAGTATCCCAGAATGGTTTGGGTTGGAAGGGACCTTAAAGATGATCTCTTTCCACTCCCTGCCATGGGCAGGGATGTCGCTGGATCAGTTTGCTCAGGGCCCCATCCCACCTCCCTTGGTTCCCCTTTTGGGCTCAGAATCACCTGTGACCCATTATTCCAATTTCAAAGTGACCCAGCTGTAATGATTACTGGCTCTCTAAATTATTCATTTTCATTAATCACACAGAAGCTGCTGCACCCACTATTGCTCCCACAGCACAGTCACAGCTCTGCTTTCGATGAAAGCTTATCTCCTGGTGCCAGGCCATGGTAACAAAGGCAGAGATTAGATTTGCTGTCTCGGGCAGAGACATTTCCTGGAGCTCGTGGGCCGGAACAAAGCAGCGTGTGCATAAACCCAAAGGCACAACTCAAGTTATTAAACTGCTGGGAATTCTTCTCCTGAGCTTTGAAATGGGAATGGTGGGTTAAGAATGGGCTTTGACTGTCTTCAGACCAGGGCAATTTTGCCAGAGAATCGAGAAAGGATTTGGGAAGAAAAATGAGTTATCTGTACAAAAAATGAAAATCAGTTCAATATCTAAGTTGTTTACATTGACACTGGATTTAGCAGAAAGGTAATATTGAAACAAATACTTTGACCCGCTGAAGGATGGATAAAATCAAGAAGGGGTCCACTGTATATTTTCAATTACCATTAGTAATTATAGAATTTAGATTTCTCACATTCTTTTAAAATTGACCTGGCAAGGAAAGAGGATCTGTTTGGATTTGATCTAGTTAAATCCACTTAGAGTCTTGATGAAGCTTGTGGTTTTTCTTTTAGAGAGCAGGAAAAAGCATACAAGTGGAGAATATTCATGTGACATGGCTAGCTTGGGACTTCCAAAGATCAATTTTATTTTACTTTTTAAACAAAACTCTCTTTTCAGAATATATTGAAAGACCTTATTAAGTGGGGAATGAGGATTAGTACAAACCTCAGCAGAACCCCAGCTCTCATGATCAAACAGAGATCTCTAATCTCTGCGGAATACCAGCCTTCAGGATCAAACAGCACTGTTTAAACCCCAGCTGTGTACAGTCCTGGAGAAGCAGCTCATATTTCCTTGGAGGCAGGGGCCAGAGATGGAGGACGTGAGAAGGAAAGAACAAGTTCTGCTTACAAGGGGTAGCCTAGTGCAGCACCATTGTGTCTGTCCCTCTTGGGAACAGCACATTTGGGACCTGCCATCACTGCCTCAGAAGGTCGGGCTGAGCAGGTTTGAGAAAGGAAGCAGGAATTCAATCATCCTCTGCCTCAGGCTGCTCTCTGTGTCACATGAGGTGGCCAGAATCTCACTAAAGTAACTGGGGAGAAGAGCAGAGGGCAAATCCCATCCGGGGGGCATCGCACACAGCATGGTGCTCTGATCCAGAGAGGGGATGGTGATGCCATGATNTGTTTGGCTCTTGATTTTAAGACCAAGAAAAGGCATCAGTGGTACTGCTGGGCTCAGTGTGGGCTCACCTGGAGCCCCATGTGCAGGGCTGGCCCTAACAGTAGGGAAGGATGTGAAGGTCCTTGGATGCATCCAGAGGAGGGTGACAGGGCTGAAGGTGGGTCCTGGGAGAGGCAGATGACAGCTCTGGGCTTGTCTGGTTCGGAGAGAAGGAGGTTGAGGAGCGACCTGAGGAGGGAATGTGGAAAGAGAGGTGTTGAGCTCTTTTTCCTGGGATCCAGGGTCAGGATGGGTGGGAATGGTTCAAAACTGTGCCAGGAGCAGTTCAGACTGGATATTAGGAAGCATTTCTGTACTGAGCAGGTAGCTAGACACTGGAACAGGCTTCCCAGAGAGCTGGTGGATGCCCCAGGCTTGTCAATGTTCAAGAGACATTTGGACAATGCCCTTAACAACACGCTGTAACTTCTGGTCAGCCCTGAGGTGCTCAGGCAGTTGGGCTGATAATTCTTGTAGTCCCTTCCATCTGAAATACTCTGTTATATCCTAAAACTTCTAAACTTGGCCAGCCATATCTAGTCAAAAGGTTTCTACAAGCAGCTTCCAGTGTCTCCTCTCAGCCAACAGCCATTTACAAAACCAACCTATATCTGAGCTCTGTGCTGCCATCTGAGGTATTTCAGCTGTTTTCCTCTTGCCCGACCAGAAAGCCACGTGTTCCACAGCCTGATCCAGTCCTGATCTGCACTTAGGAGGTGCCTCATGGGGTACAGACACAGGATCAGGCAGCACATGGGCATGGCCAGCTCACACTGGTGTCTCTAGAGTCTGCTTAAGGTCTGCTAGAGGTTAAACAAAGTGTGTGCAACATGCAAAGGAATGCAAGCATCCTCCTCCTCTTTCTTTTTTTAACTTCCTTGAGAAACATCCAGAGGAGGGACATGAAGATGGTGAAGGGTCTGGAGGGGCCATACAAGGAGCGACTGAGGGCACTTGGCTTGTTCAGCTGGAGGAGACTGAGGCAGAACTCACCAGGGGCTGGCTGCAGCTCTTCCCGAGGGACAGTGCAGGGACTCCCATGAGATTGGAGCTGCAGCTCTTCCCGAGGGACAGTGCAGGGACTCCCATGAGATTGGAGCTGCAGCTCCGATCTCTGCTCCCTATGACAGGGACTGTCAGAAGCAGCCCAAAGAATGGCTGGAGCTGGGCCAGGGCAGGGTCAGGCTGGAGATCAGGGAAAGGTTCTTCCCCCAGAGGGTGCTGGGCACTGCCCAGGCTCCCCAGGGAATGGGCACGGCCCCGAGGCTGCCAGAGCTCCAGGAGCGTTTGGACAGCGCTCCCAGGGATGCACAGGGTGGGATTGTTGGGGTGTCTGTGCAGGGCCAGGGCTTGGACTGGATGGTTCCTATGGGTCCCTTCCAGGTCAGGATATTCTGTGACTCTGTGACCGGGTCAAAGGACAGCCCAGGACACCGCTGCTTTAACACCATCCCTCACATTGCTCTCACACGGTTTTAAGATTCCCAAAAGGCTCTTTAGGGAAGTAAGCAAAACGTGCAAAGCGCCCAGCCTGACTCGTAAGTTAAATTCCAGCCATGCCTGGTGCTGCCGGCTCATTGCACAGCACAGCCACGAGGTGGAGGCCTTTACAACGCTTAGTCCAGTTACAGCAATTCGCCCCAAAAGGCCATTTCCCCTGCCCGCAGAGCCCAGGACTGGCCCGGCGGTGTGAGGGGACACGACCCGGCGGTGTGAGGGGACACGACCCGGCGGGGGGAGGCGGCACGGCCCGGCGGNGTGTGAGGCGACACGGCCCGGCGGTGTCAGAGGGCACAGCCCAGCGGTGTGAGGGGACACGGCCCGGCGGTGTGAGGGGACACAGCCCGGCTGCTCTCCGCAGCCCCAGCCCCACACAGCACACGGGGGGCAGCACAGCGGGGGCACCGTAACCCTCAGGGCCGGGCAGTGACCCCCGTCAGGGTCAGTGCCACAGCCATCGCACCGGCAGGGCAGAACAGTGCCTTTGTGCTCACAAACACAGCTCTGTGGCTGGACACATTTGCACTTCTGTGACAGAGATTCTTAGTCGGAGATTGATGGCTTGGGGCTGAAAGCATTACTTTTGAAAGCATAGAATGATAAAATGGTTTGGGTTGGAAGGGACCTTAAAGCCCATCCAGTCCCACCCCCTGCCATGGGCAGGGACACCTTCACTATCCCAGGCTGCTCCAAGCCCCATCCAGCCTGGCCTTGGACACTGCCAGGGATCCAGGGGCCGCCACAGCTTCTCTGGGCACCCTGTGCCGGTGTCCCACTATCCTCATCAGCCAAGAATTGTTTCCTAATAGCTACTTTAAACCTGCCCTGCTTCAGCTTCAGGCCATTAACAAAGCCTACGTTCCACAAAAAGCCCTGACTGCATCAACTCCACCTTTAGCCTGTAACTCTTTGCTGATGTTCTGTGCTCCCTTGGTCTGGAGCTGCCTGCCCTGGAGCTCTTACCAGAACTGACACCAAGCAAACAGTCCACAAAAGTTCTGGGTCACCTTTTTACCCTTTTAAACATTTCAAGGCTATGGCAAACCTCCAAACCATTAGTGTTTTCCCCATTTTAAAAGGTAAAACCTACAGTTCTGAGGAATTTCAGAAGGTTATTGGTTAAATTAGAAACAGCTGCGCCAGCCTGAATTGTTTCAACTTCCCCCACATTTTTGCCTATAGCTTGAATTATGTTGCATTTTTTTCTTAGCAGAAGAGTTTTACATGAAGGGCAGAAAATTAGATTTAATACTCTTGTGTTTGATTTTTTTGCTTTGGCATTGAAGCAGCTGTAATATCCCTAACTGGGATTATAAATAGTCTATATATAGGAAATAACAGGCTATGGATCTAATGCAAACTTGAGAATTAAGTATATAAATGTAGTGGGAAATAGTATTTTTTCCCAAATGCTGGAAAGGACTAAAGATCTTTGTGCCATAATCTGATTAAACACAGAAAGTCTCCTTCAGGAGGAATAATCTCTTTCAATATAAGTGGTTGACAAATTGGCAGACAAAATAGGCAACTCCTCCAAAGGCTATAAAATATATGGTATGTGTAATGCACAAGAGATTATTATTTATGCTACAACCCTCAGAAATCCTGCTGTGACTTCTTCAGGGCCATCACATCCATGAAGTCAATCTCCATGCCCCATTCTTTTGGGAACAATCTACTGTTCCTCCTGACTAACCCCCACCAGCATCTGCTGCTATTTAACCCCCCTGGCAATGGCTGAGCGAACACTTACAGACTTCCCAAGTCCCTTTATGTTTTATAACTAGTTCCACATCTCAGATTTAGCTGATCACATAACAATAAAATATTTTATAAATAAAAAAAGAGTCCAAAATGTGAAGACCTCCCACTTTGGGAGCATTCATATGCTTCCAAAAAAGCCAGGCCAACAGAAAAGAAAGAAATGCAAAAAAGCAAATTCAAAGTAGTTTTAACATATCCATCACTTACTTGTTCCTTGTGTACCTCCAACTGATAAATCATGGCATACAAATGCAGCCACTCGCTCTCCAAGACAGTCCTTCCAGCTCCTCCTGAAGGCACCTGCAGCAGGGCAATAGAGAAAGTTCATCTCCTTTCAGTGCCTTTGATTTCCTGAGCAGGTAGGTCAAAGCCTGGAACGTCTATTTCTTAATCAATACAAATATGCTAATGAAGAGCAGTTTTGGGACTACAATTTAATATTTAAAGTCTTGCCCTACTATTATAGTAATACACGTAATAATAATTGAGAGAAAATCTCTTGGGTCATTTAGAGGCACAAACCTTTCTGTAATGCTGAGTATTCTGATAAGAAAATATACATGAAACAGTTACTCAGCTCCTTACAGAAACTAGTTTGGATTTATGCCTTGTGTTTACCTAGTTTAAGTGTTTTCCAACATAAAATATTCATCCTCAGAAGTCAGCTTTGTATTCACTGACCTTCAATGAAGTGCAGGCCTAGCCAGGGATATGAAAATAGTATTTTCACTTTAAATTCAATGCAAAAACATGATGTCAGTAGGAAAAGCAAGTCATGGCCAGATTTGTTACATTAACTTTTTTAATTAACTGTTCTGCATTGCTATGTGATCAGTATAACCATTGCAAAGGATCAGGCTCTTCCCAGCAGTTCCATTAGACTCATATTCCTAAATGCACAAATCCTCACCTACTTGCTATAGAGAGCAAGGACTGCTCCATGACTCCTTCACTAGCAAGCAGAAAGGGAATCCATGAAACCCATTTATGAACAGAAATGAACAGGTTAAGTGTTCATAAGGGAAGAACAAGTGGCCACAAGCTGCTTGTGCCAGCAGGCAGGTGGGTGTCTGTGCTAAGCAAGGTGTTCTTTTCCTGTCTGCTGGGTGTACATATTTAATAAACCAAAGACCAACTTTGCACCAGAAGAGCCTGTCTTGCACCAGCAGCAAGGCAGAGGTTTGCACACAACCAGCTCCTCTCCCTTTACCATCAGCTTTGTGTACAAGACACTTTGGTATTCTAAGCACACAGAGATCTTACTCAATATCTTGTACATGCTCACAGCACATATTGAAATCAGGAACTGATAAGGTGAGGAGCTTTGATATGTACAAGGCTCAGGGTTTATTTAATCAAAGGAGCAAAATGCATGATATTGGCTGGAAGCAGAAAAGAAAAGGAATGGGAATAATAAACACCTCAGAGGCCAGAGTGATGGCAAAATACAAATTGCTTACGTGAGGTTGAGTCACACTTTGCAATTGAAGTGAAAATGAAAGATTTTAAATTAAAAGGCAGAAAAATCAACCAGTGAAAATATTAGCTAAAGGAAACACAGGCCTGTTCTATCACTGTCCATTAGTGGTCCCCAGGATGCCAGCAAGTAATCTCCAAATGACTACACAGGAATACAAACTCACAGGTACATTCCCACACTTGTAAGCAAACTAACAAGCAATGCAGAGGAGAAGAAAACAGAACCATTCCAGCTAATTTTTAGCTGGTTATAAATGCAAAAATGCAGCATCAAGTGCATTCATATGTTTGGGGTTTCCCCAAACAGGTTAAGTAGTTCCTTCTAAAAGATTGAGAATCTCCATTGTGCAATAGGGATAGAACTGAGGTTAAATGGGATAGACACATAGATAAATAGATATGCAGATATACAGATTTACAGATATATAGCTATAGCCCCCAGGATGAAATGCAGATTTTGCCTCAGTTAGCAATAGAGTGATGACATAGGCAGAGCAAAGCTGCAGTAAATTTCTAGGACTGGGGAGCATCACAGTATATCTAGAAAGAACTGGATTGCTCAGGATATTATAGTGGAAATTAAATGAGATTTCACAATACAAAGTCATGCACACATGCTTGGGGTGCAGTTACAAAATTTCCAGCTGGAAATAAGAAATACATTTAAAAATAAAACTAAAAAAAAAAAAATTATTTCTGTTAATTTGGAAAAACAAAATATGTCTGTAAGTTGCTAATGTGGTGCTCTGAAAAAAATACACATGCAAATCCAAACATTGGAATGTTGGTAGCAGCTTTTCATTAAGACCATGGAAGTATTAATACTAGTAACTGACCATGTGAGATTTTATTTGTATATAATTTTGATCTTATAAACTTGTAAAATTTTCAGATGAAAAGAAGACCAGAAAAGGCCTCAAGAAAGATCATAAAAGGAGTCAGCTTGTTTACATAGAAAAAAATGAGTAAAAAAACTGAACAATCCAACTTAAATGTGCAGGAAGCCAACCACCTGGTCTCAGTTAAGTACAAGCAGGTACTGAACTTGACTCTGAGCTGGTCACTCAGTGGGCAGATGGACTTTTTAGCTCTGCAGGAAATTTCTGGAATAATTTTGGGAAGTTTATGCCCTAACTTGTAAGAAACGGATGAATCTGAACAGCAGAAAATCCACTGCCTGGTCTCACATACTGCCAAGTGCAGAAGTACTGGACTGAAGGAGAGGAATCCTTCTGTAGGGTACAGGATATTAAGAATACTGACAGGTAATGAAGGGAGTAAAAAAAGGATCCACTTAAAAGTGAGCTGGCATGGATAGGGATGTGGATATGGATATGCCTAAAACAGAAAGGGATTTGAATCCTTTCTGACTCATGGATTATGAATATTAGCACAGTACCCAAGCTTCCGATTTGTTCCATCCCTGGTGAAATGCCTTTCAGAACAAATCCGTATAACCTGCTAAGACAAGTGTCCCATATCCTGCACAGCTGGACTGGAAGGCAAGGCACAAACACACAGCTGAAGCCTGTGAACTTCAGGCATTCCAGCAACAGGAGAATTCCTACAGCAGAGGTTTTACCCAGTGCACATGAGAGGCCAGGAGGAGATAGCCCCTACACCCTCAGAACCACGGCCAGGAGACCACACCCAGGTAGGAGTTTTCCTGGCACAGACACTAAAACACAAAAAAACAGCAAAAAAGTACTTAATTTTTGTTCAGCTGGACTGGAAGGCAAGGCACAAACACACAGCTGAAGCCTGTGAACTTCAGGCATTCCAGCAACAGGAGAATTCCTACAGCAGAGGTTTTACCCAGTGCACATGAGAGGCCAGGAGGAGATAGCCCCTACACCCTCAGAACCACGGCCAGGAGACCACACCCAGGTAGGAGTTTTCCTGGCACAGACACTAAAACACAAAAAAACAGCAAAAAAGAACTTAATTTTTGTTCTCTGTTCTCTCTTTCTGGGCTCTACAAGTTAGGACATTTCAGGCATTTTCAGCTTCATGCAAGAAGCAGGAACACTTGGATCTCTCATCATTAATTTCTCAGGTTAGATACAAGGGACACAGAGTAAAACAGCTTTCCCTTTGCCAAAGAAATGCTTTTATTCTCCATTTCAATAGAAAACAATTTTTTCTACCTTGAACTACCTTGAACTACCTTGAAGATTCCGACTGCAGGAGTTAAATAACCTAGTGAGAGGCCTGCCATGAACACCGCTGGGACCAGCTATTCAGTGTGGATAATGACAACCAAAGGACTTCCTTCTTTAGTACCAGATATGTCCCCAATGCACCCCAAATCTCACAAATCTGAAAGCAGCTGCTCATACCCATGTGCTGTGCTCTAACCCCAGTGCTGAGTAACCCCATAGATCCAACCTTAATGATTCCATCAGAGCTGCTTTTTGTTCCTCTGCTCTACCACTCCTCCCATTTCAATACCCAGAGGGGCTGTTAAACCTATAAAGCTTCCGATTTTTGTGTCTCTCATCTTGTGACAAAAGCTCATCACACACCCTGGCAGATCTGCCCACTGGCCAAGGACGGACACATTGCTGCTGTGCCAAGGTGGGAGCATCCAGCTGCTCCAGCCAAAGGACATGCTGGAGTTACAAAGGTACTTTTGCAGCTTTGCTTAAGGAAGATTATTTTCTTTGCAAAGCATTAGCATGTGATTTACTGTTAACTTTACCAGTTTACAGAGTTATCTTCTTGATAAAGACAGACCTAAACACTGATCCACACTGTAAAAACCAGTCACCACTTTGATTTTCCTAGGACAGACTACAGGGCAGAGGCTGAAATTCAGGATTTCTGCATCCTGGCCTCAGCCCTGGCCCCTGGGCAAGATGTTTAACTCCTCTGTGACCCAGGTTGTTTTGCTGGAGGTGGCCAAAACCACTTCAAATGTAATTAGCATTTTCAAGGCACCTCAAAACCAAAGTCATATATCTCTGAGTAAATGCCAATGAAGTGACTCAGCACTGAGCCTCCAGGCAGCACCTTCCCCTGCCCAGAACCCAGGACACTGGGGAGAGGTGGAACCTATTGGATTTGTTTGGAGAGGATAAAGGGGAGATCTGCAACCACCTCAGGGGAAAGTGTAGAGAGGGCCAAGCCAGGCTTTCTTGGAAGTCCACAGCCATAGGCAAGAGGCACAGACACAAGTGGAACATAGGAAATTCCAGTTATGTACCAGATTGGTACTGTTATTTCACTGTGAAGGTTGTCAAAAATGTCCAGTGTGTGGACACTTCAGATAATCAGACTGAGACTGGACAAAGCCTGAAAGAACCAGACCTAACTAAATCTTCCTTGAGCAGGAGGTTGGACCTCGATGGTCTCCAGAGGTCACTTCCAGTCTAAATTATTCTGGCATTCAATGACAACTATTCCTTTATTCTTAGACTATTCCAGTACTCAGAACAAAAAAAGGTAATTTGTGCAAAATCCCACCTCTCTCCTGCTCCAGGCCTTTTTCCTGTATTTTTGCCCAATGCCAGACTCAACTTTCTCTGGGAACACCTTCAACTTTTCTACTTTATCTGTGATTAATTCATTCCCTGTTGGATAGCATAGTTTGTTTTCCCACTTCATATTGCCAGGTGGATATTATGTTGTGGAAATCCAGACTTTTTTGCAAACAGCCCAAAAGTCCAGGCCCAAGGATATTTGTACTCTGCTGGTCCCCAGACACAGCACTAAGCTCTGTGAGCTGTGTGGTTTTGGGTTCTTACATTGGAATTAGGCTGCTTTCTGGCAAGAAGTCCATTTTTAATGTATGGGTTCAGGTGTTATTTACCAGCAGAGGTGTTTCAATTACCTTTCAAACATGGTTAAATAATAATGAAAATAATAATGAACAATAGGCACTTCATTAAATAGGCTTGTTAATTGCCTTGGATTAAGGTGCACTGGTCATTTAATTTATTGTTTCACTGCTTTCAGATCATACTTTTACATTAAAATAGTCTCCATTGTCTCTCTCTTTCCAGAACTTTTATCTATGATGGAACTTTTTTCATTTAAGGATCCATTTTTTTCCATGAAGATACTGAATAAAAAATGCAGCCAAAGGGCTTGCAGGAGTCACAATTTGCAGTTCATTGTTAAAACAGAACCTGTACATCCAATTCCCTGCTCCTCAGCCCATTCCTCTTATACAGGCACCTGCCTCAACAGTCAGGAAAACTTTGGGATGGCTGCTGATGTGGAGGGCAAGAAGGGGGATAGGAACAAACCCTCCCAGGGCACAGAGAGTCCTGCAGTTCTCGAAGGAATGTTAATGTTATTCCTTTGGTGGAGCAGCTTTGCTCCTGCTTTGCTTCCTTAGAAGTGTTCCTGCCATCTCTGCTCATCTGCAGGCAGAACGTTTCCCCAGACCATCCCTGGGGATGTTCCCTTCCCAACCTGCCTACATCACTGAAGCTGCTAAGGTCAGAATGTGGTTGGTATCTCTTTCCAGCAGTAAAGCGTTTTCTGTCCACTGAAAAATGCTGCACATTGGGAAATGTTGTGAAGTAGCAAATAGTTCTTGCTTCAACAAAGAGAAACTCAATGAAATTCAAATTATTTTGAAAACAAAGAACCCATCACCAGCAGCTAATACAGACTATCTGCACTTCTATATTCAAAGCTGCATTACGAGTATTAAGGAAGAGAAAGAACTGGGAATGTTCCCAAAGTTCACTAAATCCTTTGCATTCCAGAAAGAGATAAATTCCTCATTCATATCTCCATCATGAGCTCTGTATGCAGAGAGGACACAGCTCTGCTTTCCATGAGCATCAACATGCCTCACATATATTTTCTCCCCACTTGTGCCAAATCATTAAAATGCGAGACAAAAAACACTGAGTACAAAATGGTTGGGGGATTAACAGAGACATTTCCTCTCTCCAGTTTCTGTTTGTGCCTCTCCTTCCTTTCAGACTCACTCTGCTGTTGGAGTTATTTTGCCTGAGGTTCGATGATATTTGAATAATTTAGCTTAGTCTTGTAGGGAGATGGACTCAAAATTTAGTGGCATTTCTTTCCCCTGCTTTAATGGCTCCAGAGCTCCTGCTAAAAGGTAGGACCTTTCCCTTTACTGGCCCATGAAAAACTGTACTTCCACCACTGGGAAGAGGCCAGAGAGGAACCTGGCTGCTGTGCCTCCAGCTCTTCCCCAGGTGAGGAGGTGGTAAGAGGAGAGAATGCAGGCTGTCAAAACACAGCAACAGGTCAGCCCTCAGTCCTAACAGAGAATATTTGCACCGGAGTCCAATCCTCCCCCATCCCCATGCCCAGTGAGGAATTTGTCCAATTAAACAGGTCAGAAATATCTCCCCGACTCCACCTAGGGATGAGGTTGGAAGCAGAGGAATCTATAACTCTTCACTTCTTGACGGATAACTGCAAAATAACTTCTGGAATAGTTTCCTGCCACATAGTAAAAACAATGCCCTGGCAGCAGGGATGTGTGTGAGTGCTCTGCAGGGAGAGCATTGTGTGGCGTGTCAGTGTGTTTGTGTACACAAATATTAATGAAACAGAGGCCAAACAGGAACTGAACTCTCTCTGGGAACTGCTCCTCCATGGCATACCCAGGGAAGCAGGGAATGAAACATTCGGCAACTGTGCAAGAACTGCTGGAAAACAAACACCACTGTCTTGTATCACGTCTGTCTTTTGGGGAAAATCACTCTGAGAAACTCCACAAGGGTGTTTATGCTGCTCTCACGTGCGGTTTTGTGTTATTTTGTGTCATTGCAAACTCTGATGTGATTGAAGGTCACATTAAATGTTTTGTAATTTGCTTTGGATAATTGTTGGAGGCCCAAGTGACTGGATTCTACATGCTGTGGGCAGCCACAGCTTCTCTGGGCGACCTGTGCCAGGCCTCACAGGGAAGAATTTCTTTCCAAGAGCCCATCTAACCCTGCCTCTGGCAGTGGGAAGCCATTACCCCTTGTCCTGTCCCTCCAGGCCCTTGTCCAAAGTCCCTCTCCATCGTTCCTGTAGGCTCCCCTCAGGAACTGGAAGGCCTCCCTTCTCAAACATTTACACCAGAACATCAAACACACGGATGATGTTTTTATTTAAGAGAAACTCCATTTCCCCTACTTCAGACAGGAAAAATGTGATTTCTAGGCATGAAAATAAGTAATTTCTTTTTAAAAAACTTCCTAAAGGGAAAGTGGGTTCCATGGTTATTGTTTTCTAATAAAACTGATCAAGTGCCAGGCACTGGTTTTGAGGGAATGGCCAATGTGCTGAGTGTGAGGCCCTTTTGGAGGTTTCTGGAAGGAGCCACCTTTTAAAAATCTTACTTTAATTCTTGCTGTGATTAGAAATTCTGTAGCTATGACAGCAGTGTGCCATCTGTATAACAGGACCCTGAGAGTATCCATCTGGTAAGGAAAGGATTACTTCATCAAATCTTACAGTTTAAAATCCTCATGAGTGGGCAATGTATTTACCCTGGGTGCTGTGAAGGGAGGGACACAAGGCAGCAGAAGAGCTGGAAATTTCCCTACCCAAATGACCAAAGTCCCTGCATCCACTAAGAGCATCCACTAAGGTTTTGAGGTGGTTTAAGTGGTTAAAAATGAGCTAATACTTCATTTTTTATTACATTACACCTCCCTCTGGAGAGACTCACCTCTGCCAACAGCATCATGCAAGGCTGGGGTTTCGAAGAGCTCACAGGCAACACCTAAAGGAATGACAAAGCAGCTGCAGGAAGACCTTGCTTTAAAGATGATGTTACTTCATTTTTCATATGAAATACAGAAACCTGAACTCTGGCTTTGTTAGTTTTTTCTGTTCCCATTTATTGCTTGAAAGATCAGGCTAATACTTACACAAAGGATTCATTAGTGAATTTTACAGAAGGATGAAAACACCCAGAACAAGGAAAGGAATTTATTGTGCTTTGAAAAGGAAGTCGTGGGGAGAGGAAGAGAAGCAGAGAGAAAGGGAGAGGGATGTGGCTTTAAAGAGAGGCAATCCAGTGACTTTTTGAATAATTAAAATTAATTTTTAATCTTTCTCAAAGAAAAATGAGATGGGCTCTACCCAAGCAGCAGGAAGGCTCAAATATACCCTGTATCGGACTAGTAGTTCAACTGTAGTAGCAGGGGGAAAAGTGTGAACATCTCTGAGAGAGGAAAAGGCAAATAAACCAAGAGAGAATGAAAAAAAACCTGTACAAACCTCTCAGAGAACATCACAGAGAAACCATAGCACTGAACCAACACCAACACCTCCCAAGGCTTATAGACGAGCCAGGATCAGCAAAGAATCCTGGCTGGGGCACACAAAAGGGAGAGGGCCAAAAGCAGCCTATGCCAGTGGAGCTGTCTGGAATGCTTGATGATCTTCCCAGCCAACTGCTTCAGGACCTCCAGTCCAAATTCACCTGAAAATTCATGCCTAATTGAACTTCAGAATTCAACAGGTTGATTGATCAAATGCATAGGTTGAAAAAATACATTTCTACTAGCCAAGCTGCTTGAGCTGTGCTCTCACCAGGTGGCACATGCTTACCACATTGTATCCCATTACTGAATTTATTAGAAATGGTTTTTATCAAGATAAAATATCAGAAATCTCCATTTTAACAAGAAGGAAAGAAATCTACTCCATTCATAATTAAAACATCTTTGGTATGTCCTGCCTCAAAAATAATTTTGTTCTCAAGGATATTATAAAGGGAACATCTTCCATGTGGGAGTAGTTCTGCCCACCTGCTGTTCTTTGTAAAGTGAAGGAGAGGAATAAAAAAATTGCCTGACCTGTGACCACCTTTGGATAAAGCTTTCTGGCACAAAAATCATGGTGCCAAAGGCAGCATCTCCACTGTTCCCTGGTGCAGGGGCTGGTGAGTCAGTGCCCTAGCAGCAGAAATGATGGGGTGTGGCCTCCAAGGCAGGCTCAGGACCCTCCTCACGGACAAATTCTGCACTCCAGGTACACTGTTTTCCATTTCCACACACAGATGTTAAACTGAGGGGCAAACAGGAGAAGTCAGTAAGTACAGCCTTCTCCAAGTTTGCTGGTAGGGGAATCCTGTCATTTCTGTGGGATACAGGAGTTGCAGTAATATTGAAAAATAATGCCTTGGTTTCACAGAACCACAAAGGTTGGAAAAGACCCCCAAGACCATCAAGTCCATCCTTCAAATCCCACAGTGCCCACTAAACCATATCATGAAATGCCATATCTACTCATTTCCTGAACTCTTCCAGGGAATGGTGCAAGGGATAGGGATTTTTTTACAACTCACCTCCTGATTAAGAAAGGCATCAGAATGAGGCTTGCTTGGCATGAATTAACAGTGGTTGCTGTGCATTAAAATGTTTAATCTTGTACAAAGACCCACAGGTAACTCTCATCTCTGGGCTCTTGCCCCCTGCCTTCTCCCCAAGCGTCCCTTCCTTTCTCATCCGTCCCAAACCTGAAGAGAGGGATTTGTACCCAGGATTTCAGAAGGAAGGCAGTGAGAAGGCAAGGCAAGGCAAGGCAAGGCAAGGCAAGGCAAGGGGAGCCTCTCCTACTGCTGGCCTTGAGCAGTTTACTTCAGTGTCAGGGAAGGAGATAACTCTGTTTACATTCCCATTCCCTGGAAAGATCATGAGATTATTTAGATGACATCTGGACAGTGCTCTGAACAGGCAGAAGAGCCACATAAAGCTCAGCTGTATGAGGAATAGTCTCCCCTTTCTTTTTAATACTCCAATTTCCAAATACATCCAGGCAGCCGAAATGCAGAGCTGAGTATGCCAGCAATGCTGGGTAAATCCCTGGCGTCACACATCAATCTGCTCTTTCATGTGAAATTAAAGCGTCCTCTCTGACCAGAGTGGAAACAAAAGGCGGGCACGGAACAGTCAAAGGAAAAACAGAGACTGGGGAGAGAGGGATTGGAACAAATTGGGCTGAGTTAACCTGTCTGCTCAACTCTAACCAGAGGGCAGATAAAGAAAGCCATTTTCTGCCTGGCTGCTGTCACATGAGCCACAAACATCCCAAGGGGCTCCCCAGCAGGCCCTCACCAACTGCATGCCATGTCCAATGGCCTTCATTCCCTGCATGCAGCTTCCATAGGGTGTCTTCCACCTAAAAATCCAGTGTTACAAGGTTCTGTGGCTCACCCTTATACAGCTCTCCTGGAGTGACCTGGGAAAAATCACCCCTTTTTCTGCACTCCCCATATACACACCCAGAGAAAATACAATTTACATTCTGAGTTTTGCAATATTTAAGTCAGTTTGGATGTTAAAGCAGCCTGAAATATTGAATTAAAAAGTACTACAGAAACATTACCAATTTTAAAGTGAAATAGTCGATTTATTATTTGGTTTAATGAAATACTGTCCTGAATTTTCACCCATTAACATGCAAACTACTTAGAGTGTGGTGCTGTTTCCAATTACAACAGCTGATTTATCCAGGATGGAGGTTAGAGGCATGATAACACTTTCACTTGGCTTAACAACCCATCCATTTCACAGAGTAAGTGAAGCGCTGCTCCTCCTCAGTTACATTCTAGTTCTATAGCTGTGCTCCTGCAACTATAGAAGGAAATTAAGAGGAAATTAAGCTGCAAATGGACCTCCCTGTTCATTAAATTCAGTCTCCTGTTGGCATAATCAGTGTTTCTGTATCATTATTATATAATCCCTTTCTTAATGCACCAAGTTCCCTCCTTGTCCTCCTGCGAGGAAATCTTCTAAGACCCTCATTACTGCTTGGAAGCCTCCATGCAGTTTCCAGCTTATGCTTGGACAATTCATATCCTTTTGTCCTTATGACAACCTCACCTCCAGCTTCCCAGCTTTTCCCTGCTGGCACAGGCCCACAGCTCTCCCCTTAGACAGGAGTGATCCCATGTACTCCCAGAGGTCCCAGCTTGTTCCAGCTGAAAGAACCACAAAGGAAACCCAGAGACCAACCCAGGCAAGAGCAGGGAAAGCCCGTTTTGCTGGATGGGCACCTGGGATCTGCCAGTGCCATGGCACTGAGCAAAATTCACCTGGCCCTGCTGTGTCTCTGCAGTACTGAATCTGCCTGGACCCCTCAAGGCCTTTTCTCCCTTTCCTGCCAGGGTTATCCAGGCAGAAGGAAGCCCCTTCCTGCTGCTGCTGCCTCTGCCTGGGAAGGAGGGTGTGCAGGGTGGCCAACGGTGTCCACACTCCCGCAGCCCTTCTCCAGAACACTGATGGGTCCCTGTCTGCAGCAGCAATTCTGTCCTCAAAATAGCACAGCATGTGCTGGCTGCATCTTGGGAACCTTCTGGCAGCCTGTCAGGCCTCAAGGTGGGAAAATGGTGAACATTATCAGGACAAACAGCAACATAACTCTGTGCTGGGGCTTGGGGTGGAGGCCATTTCCCACACGTTTGAAGAAAACAATCCCAGAAGATTAAATGAATTTCACATCTTTTTTTTTTCCTTCATAAAATCTACAATAAAAACAGACCGTATTAAGCAGAAATGAGCCTACCAGAACTTATGAATAACTTGCATTCTTCCACTGGAGCCCAGCCAGCTACCCTCGGAAAAAATTCCTGTTTACTTTGTAGTGAATGTGAGAGACACACAGTCTGCCAGAAGCTGCTATGACAGTAAAAACACAGTCAGGGGCTGTCACAAATGGGGAAATCACAGAGAAAGTTAACTTTTTAACTTCAAGGACGAAGATTAAAATAATATCTATTTGGTTAAAAGTTATTTACTTTATCACACAGAAGACTTAAGTTGCCTTTACATGAAAGCTGTTCTAGTTCAAAGGCAAATTTCAGCTGTTTCTTCAATAGTTAGCTTGGGTTTTAACATTTTTATTAGATTTACAAAGGAATTGTCTTTCCTTGTTGTTGCCAGTTGGGCTGAGATCAATATTTTGCCCTACAACTGCATCTTTCTTTCTGCAAGCCTCAGGCAGGATGGTTGCACTAGGAATTCCTGCCAGAGCCCTCGCTCAAGGCGCTTCCTAAATCCTTGGGGGATGATTAGACATGCTTGACCTTGTGCCTCCTCAGCAGTTTGATCCTAGGCTGATTCCTACAGAAATCCTGCCCTAAGCTGTAGGTCTGCGATTTCAGAAATTGCAGAAAACATATTCCCAGTACCCCCAAGCCTGAATACTGAGGCCTGATTAAGTGACATGCTCTTTGAGAGGAAAAAGAGGGTAATAAGTAGCCTCAGAGCTCCTGTGGTTTGTGCTGTAAGTTGGGATTTCTTTGGCAATCTGGATGGATTTTTTTATCATTTCCACTCCTTTGTGTACATTGTGTTCCTTTTGTCTTGGCAAAGCTTAATGTAACCCTAAATTGAACATGAAGGCACTTTCTCCTGTTCATTTATGTTCTTAATTCATCTTCTCATTTATCCTATCTTTCATAAGTAATTTTCCTTTTGTCCCACAAAGCAGTCAAAGGCCCATGATCTGCAGATGTCTGTCCTCCCACAGCAGCCCCTGCGTCCCTGCTGTCACAATCCCTCGCTGTCTCTGATAAATTTTCCCATTGTTCCTCTCATCCCTTTAAAGCCCATTTTCTAGGCTTTGTTGTTTTGCTTTATACTTGAGACCAAGAACATGTTTAAGTCTCTTCCTGCACCCGAATCCAGGAATGGGTGACCTGATAACCCCACAGCAGCAGTGAAAACAGGAGACAAATGTCACCTCAAAGGGACACTTGAGCATATCTGGCCCTGTCAGGAGCAGGAAATACCAGAAGTCTTACGTCAAAGATTTCTAACCTAAATCTGCAGACCCGAGGGGGCTGGAATGGCTTGAATACGCTTCAGATAAACATCCAGACTTTGTGATGATTATCCAAACTCTTTGGGAATGTGGAAGTTGTGAGGTTCACCCGTCAGCAGTACCTTGAGCGCATCCTGCACCTTGAGGACAGCCCTGATAAGGCTGTTTGTCGGAAGCCAACTGCAGCAGCCTTAATTAGATCACGTTGGTAGGAAGCTGTGAACCAAGGGATGCTGGAGACATTGCCAAGTGGCTCAGGAGAAATAAATCAGAGTTGTCCAAAACACAGCCCCATACCAGCCACTGGCAAGAAAATTAACTCTGCCCTGGCCAAAACCAGCATGAGGGACTATAAATATCTTCAGAGTAAAAATAGTGGTAATTATTCACTGTCCTACAAAAGCAGGATCTTCAAGACAACAGAGAAAACGTTTTGAGCACCTCCTCTAAGAAATTCAGGAGTCAAGTAACTTTAATTTGACCTTGGAAATTAAGTCAGCTATGTCAAATTAAGGCCAGATTAATTCTGATTATGCTTAACCACCCAGAGGCTTAATATAGTTTGACTAATACATGTTAAAATCACATTTTTAGTTAATTTAGATTATTGTTTGAGTGTTCCTGCAAAGGTGAGTCCTAAATCTCAGTGATATTAATGGGCCAAAAGAAAGGAGGCCTTGCATTTAACCAGTCTTTCTCCATTTGTTTCATAACATCTTCACTGTGAAATCTGCTCAGCAAAGTGCATTCAAAAACCTGTGGAGCTGCAATGGGCAAAAACCTGTTAGTTTGGTTAAATTACTCAAGGGAATAAAAAGGACAAGTATTCTCAGAGCTGGTTGGTAAACACAGCTGGCTCAAGGATTTCTGCAGGCAGCCTGAGAATTCAGTTGCGGCTACACACAAATGGACTAATTCATAGAATCTTAGGATGAAAAGGGCCCCATAGGGATCATCTAGTTCCAACTCCCAATTAACTATTACTTATTAAGCATTAAGTATTAAGTATTATTTGCAATAATAGTGTGAAGGAAAATTCACTGTCCCCAGCTTCTTAAAGAAAAGGAAAAAAAACTTGAATTTCCATTGAGTCTCAACAGCCAATTTCCATAGATTTGGGTATTAACTTTAGTGGGCTAAAGTCTAGACAGATCCAAACTCCAGTCTCCGTCAGGCTGACTCTGTTAGCAAGGGATTCCCACATTGTCTGAGAAGCTGCTCTTCCCTTCCAGCTTCCAGCAGCAACTCCTGACCCTAATGTACCACCACCCACAGACACACCAACCCATCGAGTCACTCCCCCTTATTCCCTGGCCTTTTGCATTCCCAGGTATTGTTTACAGGTGTAAACTGTCCAACCTGAATCAGAGTGGCTCCGTCTGGAGCACCTCTTGCCAGTTAATGCCTTTAAGGAGCTAAAAGCCATGAGCAGAGCTGCCTCATCACACCTCCAGAAGGGTGTGGCTGACCAAACCTTTGGCTATTATTCGCCAGTTACAGTAATTAGCTTCCTAGAGGATATCGACTCTCCCTTCACACCTTGCTTGTTTTTCCTGGCAGGCAGCACTGCTGCTAAATCGTGAACACAGATAGCAATTGCCAAAGGGCTGGTGCTCCCCTTTCCTCCTGCTGGGACTCTCACAGTTATTCAAAACGTGCAGAACTATCCATCAGAACACAGCACCTCTCAGTCCCACAGAGCAGTGACCACCCTAAATAACCCTAATTACTGATTATGCCCCTTGCTAGAAAGAAAGAGCATTTATCACAGAATCCCAGACTGGCTTGGGCTGAAAGGGACCTGAAAGCCCATCTTGTCCCACCCCTGCCACGGGCAGGGACCCCTTCCACTAGCCCAGGGTGCTCCAAACCCCGTCCAGCCTGACCTTGGACACTTCCAGGGATCCAGGGGCAGCCACAGCTTCTCTGGGCACCCTGTGCCAGGGCCTCACGTCCCTCATAGGGAACAATTCTTTCCCAATATCTCATCCATCCCTGCCCTCTGGCAGTGGGAAGCCATTCCCTGTGTCCTGCCCCTCCATCCCTTGTCCAAAGTCCCTCTCCAGCTCTCCTGGAGCCCCTTTAGGCACTGGAAGGAGCTCTGAGGTCTCCCTGGAGCCTTCTCTTCTCCAGGTGAATATCCCCAGCTCTCCCAGCCTGGTTCCAGAGCATCTGTATTTATCATCATCATTTATAGTTCTCACCAGTCAGGATTTTATATGCCAGCCCTGCTGGATTTAATATTTTTGTAGAGATGATTGAGAGAAATAAGGCACTATTTATAGAAAAATTCCCAACAGGGTCCTAAGAGGCTCTCATGGAAAGACATTGTTTTGCTTTCTTATTTGCAGTCCCCAGTGTAACCCACTGCTCCAGATTACCCACCCCTATCTATTCCTATGCAGCAATGAATGTGAAGACACCCCAGGCTGACTGCTGGTGCCAAAATGCTGTAAGGACATTTACTGCCATTTGGAATATTTTTACTTCAAAGGAAAGGATTAATAAAGATTATGGAAATGATCCTCAGTCTCTGCGATTCCACTGACCCGCTTTTCCACAGATACCACATAATGATTTGTTAAACGATGTGTCAGCCATATGAGAGAAATGTTCAGTGCAATGCAGAGTGGGAAGTGCAATATTCCAGATGTACACACCACTTCCAAGGTAAAAATGCTTTTGAAGCACAGCCAAACAGCGCTGGCACCCAGAGCCTGTGTCCTGGAGTGGTGCAGCACTGTCTGAGACAATCTAAGCTCCTCCATCCCCAATAAATGTGTGTTCACTCCAACACAGCTCTAGTACCAGCACTGCAGCTGCACCACTCGAGCCTTGCACTCTCCTCACTCCTGGCTGCTCCCCGAGCTGCACATCCACCATGAATCCATCCTGTGACTGCTTTGTATAACCATGGGATAGCAGGAAAGGAACAGAAAGAAAACAAGACAAGGGTGCTGTGATAACATATGAGAGATGGACAATTTATCAGATCAAAGACAATATTACAATATGCAAATTTTTTAATCTTATTTCAATTCTTAAGATTATCTTGGAGTGTTGGGCCACATTATCTGTATTGATGCTACCACTCCACCTATCCATACTGACCCCACCTTGAGCTATATTACCATAACATTTGTTTAAAGACATAAAGAAAGTGTCAAATCCTAATTCCTTGCAGAGTCTTTTCACTCTTGAGAGTAGTCAAACAGTGGCACAAGTCACCTGGAGAGGTTGTGGAGTCTCCATGCTTGCAGATGCTGAGAACTCAGCTAAGCTTTAGCTAATATCTCCCGATGACCTCCAGAGATCCTTCCAATTTGTAATTTCTATAGGATCATTCAGGTTGGAAGGGATCTCGGGATGTCTCTGGTCCAAGATCCCATTCAGGGTCAGCTCTGAGGTCAAACCAGGCAGGTCTTGGAAATGTCAAAGGGGGAGATTGCACAACCTCCAAGGTTTGATTTTTCTCATGCAAGAAAAGTCATTCCTTGTATCCAGTCTGATCCTCTCAGGTGTAAGTTCTGCTCCTCCCACTCTGCACTACAGTGAGGAACTCCAGCTTCTCAATGAGCCCCTCACAGGTACTGGAAGCTGCTGGGACCTTCCTCCCAAAGCAGACTCTTCTCCAAGCTGAGCAACCTCCCTGTCCTCAGCCTCTGACAGAGCGAGTGCCCCAGCCCTGAGCACCCTGGTGTTCTTCACTGAACTCCCTTCAGTTTAGCCTTTCCTGTAGCAGGAGCGCCAAGCCCGGCACAGATTTGGGATGTGATCTGCTGGATGCTGAGCAGAGCGGGTACCCCCGATGTGCTGGCCCTGCCCCTGCCCCTGCTGGTGCTGCCCAGGGGTGCTGCCAGGGCACTGCGGGCTCCCTCGCTCGATGCCCCAGCCTGACCCCTTCCTGGAGCTGTGCCCAGGCTCAGGCTGGGTCTCTGGCAGGCTCTCCCAGGGGCAGGGCTTTGCCCTGAGCTCACTTTCCCTCCCCTCCAGGCCGTGTAGCTGGCTCCCATGGCAGCTCTGCCCTCGGTTCAATGCTGTCTGCAAACATGATGAGGCTTTTCTTCATATCTTCCTCCAGGACTCTGATAAAGATGTTAAGCAGAACAGATGTCTGTGGTACTGCATTTTTTATTAGCCTCCTCTAGGTAGAGAACTAGCTCTGAACCATGTTTCTGTGATCATAATTATTTAAGTAGTTTTTCAGATGATAGACAACTTGATAGCTGTAACTCCTATTCTGTGTTTAAATGAACAATTTACTCCTCCATGTAACACAAAAACTGGTTTTAGTTTCCTTTTTCAGTGTATTCTGGAAGACAAATGATATCACAGGATGTTGGAATCATTCAGAGATGCAAATGTCCTCAATATGCCCATTCACTGAAATCAAAGTAAATAAGTCTCAGTACTGGTTTCAACACAGTATTCAACACAATTAATACAGCTGATTTTATCACCGTGCTGGTATAAAAGAGTTCAAGACATTATGATGAAAAATCATTTGCCTGGGAAAATAATTCTTAACTAGGTTTTGGAGGAAGTTTTTATTTCTTTGATTGATTGGTTGGGTTTGGTGTTTTTTCTTTTTCTTTTTTTTTACGATCAGCTGCAAATAGAGCGAGCAGTGCCAGCACAATTGGTGGAAACCTAAAGGACAAAGTTGTGGGAAAGTCTGTCAGGACTGCCACAGGCTTTGGTGGATAACCAGCCTCTCAGATATGCTAAGCTGTGAAGGAAGAGGGTAGAAAATGTTCCACCAGTCATTTCCCCCCAAGGCCTGTTTATTTCCCTCATAATGCCAGACTTGACAAACCAGCCTGTATGGCTGCCCCACTCAGGCACAGCCCTGGGCACTGTGCACAGGGAAATGTCCCTTTCCCTCAGGCACAGCCCTGGGACCTGTGCACAGGGAAATGTCCCTTTCCCTCAGGCACAGCCCTGGGACCTGTGCACAGGGAAATGTCCCTTTCCCTCAGGCACAGCCCTGGGACCTGTGCACAGGGAAATGTCCCTTTCCCTCAGGCACAGCCCTGGGACCTGTGCACAGGGAAATGTCCCTTTCCCTCAGGCACAGCCCTGGGACCTGTGCACAGGGAAATGTCCCTTTCCCTCAGGCACAGCCCTGGGACCTGTGCACAGGGAAATGCCCTTTTCCCTCAAGTACAGCCCTGGGCACACATTGTGCAGAGGGAAATGCCCCTTTCTCTCAGGTACAGCTCTGGACACACACTGTGAAGAGGGAGATGCCCCTTTCCCTCAGGCACAGCCCTGGGCACTGTGCAGAGGGAAATGCCCCTTTCCCTCAGGTACAGCCCTGGGCACACATTGTGCAGAGGGAAATGCCCCTTTCCAGAGATGCCTCTTTCCCTTGATCCCTTAGGAATGTCTTCCATGAGACAAACACAGCAGGGCTTATCCCAGCATATCTGATGTAACACTGTAAGAAATACAGACAATGCACCTCACTTCCAAAGGAGCAGAACTGGGGTGTCCTGCATGTTCCTGGTGCACTCTTTGAAGAGCTGTTTCCCTTCGTTAAGCAAACTAACAATCTTTAGATACCTAAGTTAGGTACAAGCCATCTCATCCTTAAACCTAAAGCTTCTAACTCAGTAAATGCGGTTTCCCAGACGTTGCTGAGGGGACACTTGGGCTGTGTCCTGTTTAAATGAAGATGTATTTGCATTTTCAAACAAGAAAAAAGACCCATCTGTAGGGGTATGTGAGTAGCTGTACAACTGGTTTGGGGCACAACTATTGCAAGGTGAGGATTCCATCGGCTGCATCACTAGAGTTCCTTTAGAGGGCTCTGTGCCAGCTGAGGGACTCCGAGCTTGGTGCTGCCCCAGAGTTGTGCCATCACACATTTCATACACAAAGGCAAGCTGGCTTTTAATTTTTGATAAATAGGAAATTGAATGAGCAGCTTTTTTTGCCCCTGCCAATCAAGCTTTATGTGCCCTGCAATTACCGTTGACAACAGATGGAAAATTGCAGTGACTAAACCCCAGAAGCTGGTGTTTTTCTATTTTTAAATTAGTAGTTTAGTGGATTAAGGTAAAATATTTGCCTATTGCTGGATCACCCTCAAAAAATGTTAAACACTGGTTTAGGGAACAATGCTGTGAGTAGCCAAGGAAACACAAAATCTGGAACTAAACCTCTATTTGCAGGTACCAAAAGATCAGGGAGACACAAACAAAGCTCCTACACCCACGGAGGAACTGCTCTGTATTTTGTTAGAAATACCATGTGAGAATATGCAAAATAAACTGGTAGTGAATAATCTGCACATGCAAATCCAGCCCAAGCTGAAGGACTGACTTTTCATCTCCAGGAGTAGAGCTCTGTGCAATGCCCACATCTCCATCCCCCCAGGCCTTTGGAGCCACACTGCCAGATTTGCCTCAGTTCCTGCTGGGGGTTCTTTCTGCTTCCTTTGCTGGAAGCCTTTTTTTCCACCACAGAAGCTTAATAGGAAACTGTACTTTGGTATTCAATGGCTGAGGAATGGCTCTGTTTCCACCATAAGATGGGAAGAGCGGGGTGGTATGGGAAACCAAAAGGAAATACTTAGACCTGGACTGCAGATCCTGCTGCCAGGAACAGTTATAAAAGCAGAGGCAGACCCTGCCCTACACGCTCCACTCCTTTCCTTCCACTGCAACAACAAAATAACCAGCAAGGCCACAGCAACCCTGCTGTCTTAAACCATGAAATGCTTTTCCAGTGACAGTTTTCTGTGGGGAGACAAAAGCCCCATAGTTCTGAGGATTGTGTTATGTTCCATGTTCTTTGCTTTGACATCTCCTGCAGCCTACAGGAGGAAGGCATCCAATCCAAAGCCCTTCCTCAGCACACTGGCAGCCACCACATGCCATGGACAGCAAACATCCTCAGTTCCATAACACCAGGATTAAGAGCAAGCACAGTTCAGAGAGCACCTCTCCATTTGCATTGTAAATCTATTCCTTTCCAATATGTTAAAACTGTCAATACTGCAATTAACATGTCAATACTCCAATTAATATTTTCTCTGCCCCCTGTTCAGCCCACTCTGCTAGGGAAGAGCGAATCCATGGCTGTTTGTTACTTAAAACAAGGAGACTTGCAGGAGAAGCTGCCAGGAGCTGCAGCAGGATTGAACAGCAGGAGCACATCTGCTGCCTGGCTGCCTTCAGAACAGAGGGAAAAAGGAAACCTCTTGGCTCAGGTTGGAGAGAACTGAGGCTGCAGGAGCCAGAGGAAGCAACAAAGTGACAGAGGCACTGCAACTCTAAACCTTTGAGTTCAGGGGCTTTCGTAATTCATATGATCACGAATTCTTCTGTCTTGCATGACTCTTAGCTGGATTTACAGGATCCAAGAGTAAAGTGTTAGGGAGGAGACAACCCAAGCTATAAATAACTGAAGAGAAAAGCAACAGGAGATTTCAAGGCTTTGCTGATTCAACAAGAAGGCATGAAATTCCTCTCTTTCACTATTTAAACGGTTACTCAAAATAGAACTCTTAAAAGTAAGGATATTAGGATATTATTGTCAGCAGGATATGCTGACAGCCCTCATACTCTCATTTAGTCCTTATAAAGTGTAGGAACAGGAATGTGCAAGCCATAAATTGCAAAGGCATCATCTGCAAGCCTTCATTCAAGGCTCCTAATTGCTCTGTGATTCAACCAGACATGTGGCTCTTTTTATTTATTATTTGTGCGTATTCAGGCAAACTGGCTGGTATTAGCACATGCCTGGGGAATGGCCTTTTTCAGGGAGGTGTTGGCATATTTCCGTTTTGTTTTTAGGAGGTCAGTGGTTTGGGACCGGACTGAAACATTCCAAAGCCAGCATAAACATTTCTTTTCTTTCAGATTATCCTCAGGGAAAAATAACAGTCTGGCCCTTGCAGCTTTAAGAGTTACAGCCTTACTCCTGCCAGCGCTTTCATCCCTGGCTTACACCAGCACCAGTACAATTCCACAGCCCTCCAGGTACACTTCACCCCTCAAAAGGATCAGAGATTAATTTGGAGCTCCAAGACCAGAGGCAAGGAGGACAATCAGTGCTCCAGAAAGTCCTCAGAGCCTGTAGATTAATTTCCAAGAGTACATTAATGCTCCAGGTCACTGGCTTTATATCCAAAGATGGGCTGTGTTTTAATTCCACAGCCTGTGGTAAGCACCTACCCAACACTCCCAGGGAAGACATTGCAAGCCCAAAACCAAAACAGGGTGAACCCTGGTTTCAATTCTCTCCTAAGCCAAAGAGATACACATTGTCATGAGAAGATGCACTAAATAGCCTAGACCTTCCAAAAATACATATCCAGGTATCCACCTCAAGAAAACAATACCCTAAAACATGAAAAATGGGACTCGTTTCCCCTGGGCAGGAAACATACACCTCTCTGGTGGAAGGTGTCCCTGCCCATGGCAAGGGGTTGGAACAAGATGATCTTTAGAGTTCCTTACAGCTCAAAGCAGTCTCTGATTCTGTGATTTTATTCACACTGCTCATGTAACCTTGAGGGACACTGAGCTCAGGGAGCCTGGGACAGATCTGATTTAGGCTGCCTCCTTCCATTTCTGCTAAAAGGCATTATTATGAGCATTGGGCTAATAAAATCCTTTTGAGTTATCTCAAAAAATCTCCTAATTTATTATTAGGTCACTGTCTTGGTTTGAAAGACAGGTGTCTGCCAAGGAAGGCGGGAACCTCCCTTGGAATGGAGAATATGATCCCCCTCCCTCTGAATTATTATAACTTTTAAATTAAGGGGCTTTCAGGCAAAGACATGGGAAAAGGAATAACAGTTCTTTACTAGTATATATGCATAGCAAGGCAAGCAAAAGCAGCAATGGCAGCAACAACAAATAAACCATCAAACGCCGTGACCAGTCCGTTCCGCGCTCAGGCCCTTTCCCCTTGGGCAGCTCCGCTCGCGGCCGCCAGGGGGCGCTGGCGGCTCCCGGCCGGGCAGGGCGGGGCGATGGTTCCCCCGCGCCTGCAGGGGGCGCTGTGGCGCGGGCTCGGCCCTCACGCGGCAATGGCGGCTCGGGATCCCGGGAGGGGATGGGAAAGGGGCTTTGCTTTACGAACCCTCAGGGACAGCCGATCCCCGTGCCCCAGCAGGGCCCTCGGGAGCAGCAAGCTGGAACGGCAGGGCGAGCTCACCCGGGGCAGCAAGCAAGAGGCAGCAGAAACTCGGCGGGTGTGGCTGGAACCGCGAGGTGTCCCGGCAGGCAGGGGGTGCAGACCGCAGCGTAGCGAAAATCCCGGAACAGTGGCAGAGGAACGGCGGGAGGGGAGGGGGAGCTGGGCAGCGGCAGCCCGGCTCCTGAACACGGGAGAGAGACTCCCTGGGAGGGGAAAGGGGCTCGGGGATCCCGGGGTTTCCCCTGAGGCACCCCAGCAGATGGTGACGGGTCCTTTGTTTGGTGACTTAGGGTGTAAACAAGGTCCCAGTGACACGGCCGCTCCCACAAGCAGAGCTCCACTCACGGTAGAAGAAAAGCAGCAGAAGGCAGAACCCCGCAGTGGTGGTGAATTCTCCGCACAGCGACTGCAACCTCTCTCCCCTCCGAATGCTGAGAGCGCAAGAGAAGTAGGAGCTGCCCCAGCCCCTTTTTTCCCAGCCCAGTTCTCACTGTGTCTCTGCCCCTGCCATCTTCAGATAGGAGATGTGCAGCCAGGTGCCCTCCTCCCCTGAGCTTGGCAACTTCTTTTGTCTCTCTTAATACCCCGTTGTTATTGTCTCCGAGCAACATATGGGAGAAAATTCCCTAAGAGAAAGAAACAAAAGGAAGAATCCTAAACCCCAACAGTCACTACAAGGAGAGAATTAGACCACTGGGTTCTTATTTACATTAACTGATACCCAAGCAAATAACTCAAGAGACAGATTATTTCATAGATGAGTGGAGAATGGCTTTAGGTCACCTGAAAGCCAAGTTTGCAGACTTGTCCTGCACTCCCCTCCACTGACATCGTGCCAGCACTCAAGGACTCAAAACTGTGCCTTCAAGCCATCCTTACTCAGCCCTTGGCTCAGGAGACAGTGGCAGAGCAGAGGGAATTTCTCCAGACAAGGACTGGGGGTGTAGTACCCAAGGGCATCTCCCAAGGGTTTCTGTATTTCCCACAGGTAGCAGTTCTGCAGTTACTATTTTGTAAAAGCATTCAGGTTTGTCACCTGAGTGCTGAACTCTTTATCTAACAGCCTTTCTACAACCAGAATACAGAGAGCCACGGAGCAGAGGTTTTTACCCTGGCAGGGCTGTTCAGCAGCACTGGCTGTACCACACACCAGGCCTCTCTGTCTCTTCCCCTTGAGTGTCTCAACATCCTCCCCTTCACATACTACAAACAGTATTGCAACACCCCAGTGTTACTACACCTTCCAGCTGCTGCAGACTTTCTTGTTTATCACTTGTTCCCAGCTTTTTTAACACAGAATCTGTATTTTCATTGAAAAAGGAAAAAACAACTGTAGCCACATTGTTGAAGACTTGAGCTTGAAAATAAGAACATAAGATACAGGACACTTACATGACAGCAGCCAGCTCATATTAACCATCAGCAATGGGCTGCAGAAGTCCTTCTCCTCCATGCAGGGAATTGGTGATTGCTTCTGCAAGAAGACATTTTTCTATGGTCATCCTTTATAAAGAGTGAAAGTGAGAATAGGTGTGATAATTATAAACGGCTTAAGCCACTTTCAGTTCTGGGCTGTGAAAAAAGGCATGTACCCATTTATGCCAATTCCTGCCCTCAGAGCAGGCCCAAGTCAGTAGATCCACCTGCCTATGACCAGAGAAAAGCAATAAATAGTTTTGCAGCCAGATTAACTCCCTCACCTGACTGGCAGTGCTGCTGACTCAAGGAGGGGCAAACCAGCAACTTTAGAGAGAACAGATCTAGTAAGGTAATTGAAGGTGAGGCTCTTACTGTGCTTGAGCTTTGCTTGAAGAGTCCAGAAAGAAAGCCCTGATCTCCCTCCCTTGAAGAGGAACCCAGAAAATCATGATACATATTACCAGCATTGATGTTTAGGTATTCTATGTGTCACTTGGAGATACAGAGCCAGGGAGTAGCTGGAAATAAGAAACTAAATATGACATGAACTAGAGAGAGAAGTGGGAGGATGGCTAGAGGCACGAAAGGCCAATAAAGAGTATGCCAAGAGAGAAAAACATCTGAAAATGGGCCCAGCAAAGACACTGGATAGAAAAGTGCTTTCCATGTAAGAGTATATTCCACCTCTCCTAATTTATTTACTCACTGCTTGAGAACACCTCATTCAATTTGAAACTGGTCTTTGCCTGTCTTGGACTGAAATGATCCACTCAAGCAACCAAAACATTTTATATCCTGTACAATTCTACTTGTATGCTATAACATGTCTTGGGCCTCTCATAGACCCCTTATAGAAGCCCATATTTCAGAAATACACAAGCACAGCCTGAATCCTGAGAAAACAAGTTAATATTTTCCAGCATATTTAGTGAATATTATTGCCAGTCCTGAAAAGTCTGCTTTCTGCAACTTCCAAAAAACCCCGCCCAAAAACAACAGGCACAACACAAAATAGGAAAAAACAAAGGAAAGCATAACTACACATAAACAGCCTGTACTTCCTCCTCCTTCCTCAGCAGTAGAGCTTTGTTTTTTTCCCCTCACAGCTGTCCAGATGTTAGGAGAGGTCACCTGAGTGCTCAGGCAGCTGAGGGTGATGAAACTCACTGCTCCTCTCTGTGTTAGGGAGCAGGGAACTCCCTCTTTTTCAAGCTGAGTTTCACAAACCACAAAAATCAGGTGCTGAGAGCCTGAAGAGCTCTAGACTTGGTCCTGCAGGTGTCAGGAGAGAACCTGCAGCTGGTTTCACCGGAGAAAGGCTGTATCACAGAATAATAGAATCACCGAATCACCAGGCTGGAAGAGACATTTAAGATCATCGAGTCCAACCCATGCCCCAACACCTCAATTAAACTAAACCATGGCACTGAGCACCACATCCAATCTCTCTTTAAACACATCCATGGATGGTGATTCCACCACCTCCCTGGGTAGACCATTCCAATATTTTATCACTCTTTCTGTAAAAAACTTTTTCCTAATATCCAACCTAAATTTCCCTTGGCGCAGCTTAAGGCTGTGTCCTCTTGTTCTGTCAGTTGTTGCCTGGAAAAAGAGACCAAGCCCCACCTGACCACAACCTCCTTTCAGGGGGGTGTAGAGAGTGATAAGGTCACCTCTGAGTCTCCTTTTCTCCAGGCTAAACACCCCCAGCTCCCTCAGCTGTTCCTCACAGGGCTCGTGTTCCAAGCCCTTCACCAGCCTCGTTGCCCTCCTCTGGACCTGCTCAAGCGTCTCCACGTCCTTCCTGAACTGAGGGGCCCAGAACTGGACACAGCACTCGAGGTGTGGCCTCACCAGTGCCGAGCACAGGGGAAGAATGACTGCCCTGGTCCTGCTGGCCACACTATTCCTGATCCAGGCCAGGTGCCATTGGCCTTTTTGGCCACCAAGGAACACTGCTGGCTCATGTTCAGATGGCTGTCAACCAGCACCCTCAGGTCCCTTTCTGCCTGGGCACTGTCCAGCCACTCTGTCCCCAGCCTATGGTGTTGCAGGGGGTTATTGTGGCCAAAATGCAGGACTTGGCACTTGGACTTACTGAACTTCAATCCAGAACACAGTTTCATATTCGCACCAGCCTTTCCTTGCACGAGTGATGGTTTGGCTCAAAGCTGCCTCGTCCTCAGGAAGGGGACCAGAGCCCATGGGCAGAGCTGAGTGAAGAAAACAGAAATCCTTGGGGGTGAGCAGGAAGGGGAGAAACAATTCATTTCAGGTAACAGAGTAGGCAGAGAGGAAGAAGTCCAGTGTATGATCTGTGCAGCTGTGGCCACGTCCGTGTGACTGGTAGCACAGACCCCACATTTGACTGACAGGAGCTGTGCTTGTTCTTCTCCTTCCCTTTTGTTACCTGTGCACACAGTAAATCCAGCTCAGGAGCAAAAATAAAAAAGAGTGCTACTGTATTTCAAAACAGTTTAATAACAGGCCACACCATAAGCAAAAGATAGTGGTAAACCTGGAACAAATCCAGCTCTCTGTTGGAAAAGATTCCAAGCCCTTTCAAGGCTGGCACGTGTAACACTTGTCCTTCTCTTACCATCAGTGCAAGACACCCATAAATACTTGTGCAGGAGCAGCTGGGGGAAATAAATGACAGAAAGCCCTGTGAGTCTGTTTGGGAGTGTGAAGCTTGGGGGTGAGCTTTGCTGGGGACATGGATACAGGTGTGCACATGCAGAACCATGTCACGTACCTGTTGTGTGCAAGGCTGGGACATATGTGACAGAGGGAAGGGGCTGGGGAAGAAGAGCTTTGGGAATGAGGAGCTGAAGCCTTACCCAAGCACAGGACTGCCTGCAGCGTGACCTGAACAAGTGGCTGAACGGTGAGTTATGGATCAGTAAGATAAGCTGAAAGAAAAAACAAGCCAAGGAAATGATCCTCCAGCACTCTGGAATGTGGGATTTTTATTACCTGCATGCAGCCTTGCTAGTTCATAATAAAAGAATACAAAATATGCGATGCTTGCTAGTCCACAGTACATGATTTTATCATAAATCTCTCTAGACACATCCTCTAATCTGCAGGACCCCAATCACACACCCTCCGCTGTCAATCACACACCCTCCGCTGTATCACTTCTATCTGTAGGACAGGAAGCATTGCAAACACCAGTGTGGGTGCACTGATACGGGCAGAAACATTTGGCTGATTCTTCAGAGCCTGGTGCTTTCACTGCTTGTAGAAGTTCTTATCATGCTAAAAATACTGAACGCTTCACCTGCTTGTACAGAAACACTTGCTGCAGGTAAATTAATCAGCAGCAGGTGAGCAACAGTTTGATTTCATCAACACAACCCTCACCAAATCATGGAGCTCTTGACCTGGGAAGCTGTATGGGCTTAGCTAGGCCTGACACCCAGCTGCAGAGGATGGATATACGCCCCAGTAAAAACCAAGCCCACGTGTTAGATGATTCCATCATTTTTTCAGGATGCACAGAAACCTCTCAACACATTATGAACCAATATTTCTAATTTTGCATCGGAACAATGGGGGACTGAGTTTGCCTACAGCAACTGATGATCCCCAGAGATTCCTCTGTGCGCAGAGCCTGTTCTTGCATTGTCCAAACACAGAGAGAAAATAGTCTGATGTGATTCCAGCCCCCTGCGCCTTTCATCCCCAACCTAGAGCTCTTGTGTATCCAAAGGAAGAACACACAATGTGCACTCAGCCAGACAGAGCTGAACTGCCTGCAGCCAAAATACAAAAGATTGGATATCTTTTTTTTTTTTTGGTAGTATAATCATTCTGTCATGTATAATGGATGCACAGGCAGAGTTTGGGCTTTTGAAAACCTAGAGCAAAGCTTTATTTTATTCCTGTAAATCTCATGGGCTTCAAATTGGAAGCATTCTCTTCTGTCAGCAGCACAATGCTTAGCAATGAAATTCCATGGCTCCAATAGGACTCCGAGGCTTTAATTAGACTTGGAAAATGGAGTGCTACCAATAGGTTTGCTATTTTGGGGGCATATGAGATTCATGAGCCTTAGTATAGCTGTAAACCAACCCATAAAGGGTGTGGGAAGGAAGGGACCAAACAGATTACTCCAAAATTCTGTTTTCTTCATTTAAGACTGAAGATTCTTGGAGGTCTGAGAGTGAAGGAAACTAAAGGTTTTGGAGGTGTGGAGAGGAAAGGTCCGAACTATATGGATGGGGAAGAAATTGGTGGGTATATTCTCCAGCCCTAAGGAATTAATTAGGCAATCCTTATCAATCTGCGCCAGGGGGAGAAGCAGTGAAAGGATGGAGAGCTGGGGATTTTTGGTTAGTGGAGGTTGGAGAGGTGGGGGGACAGCACAGAGGTTACAAAAAGGGACACTGTGAAGCCTCCCTAACCAGAGAGAACAAAATAAATTAAGGTAACAAATGCTTCATATGGAAATTTTTGTTTCTCTGTCTGACAAAGCTGTTAAAGGCTCATAATACCAGATATCAAATTACCCCAGGTATGTTGCTCCACCTCTGGCAGAGTCCAAGGCCGGGTTGGATGGGGCTTGGAGCAACCTGGTATAGGGGAAGGTGTCCCTGCCCATGGCAGGGGATGGAACGGGAGGGGCTTTAAGGTCCCTCCCAACCCAAACCATTCCATGATTCTATGGTTTCATGTGGTTTCATTTTCTTCCCAGGATACTAGAAATGTGGTCAGCCTTGTGTTACAGAAGAAGAGAGCAGACGACATGCCTGGGGTCAGCTGGGGGCACAGGTGGGAACGGGGTACAGCCCCATCTTTTTTAGGTGACCTAACTGCAAGGTCACAGCTGCTTTCCTAAATGAAAATCAGATTTCCATAGTGATGAGTCCGAGCTGCAGAGCCTGAATCGTGATCAAAAGTTTGAATGCCTGGCATGTAGGGCATTCAAGCCATTATTGCAGTGTGACTCATGGCACTGGAAGAGGCCGGCCACAGCACTCGGATCCAGATTTTCTGGTTTTTATGTGATCAGCACTGAAACGCTGGTTCTGACAGCCCCTGCTCAGGCTTGGTCTGGTGCCCTTTGTGTTACCCTAACCTTCACAAAACCGGTAATGACGCACACGCTCGTGGCTGTGTCAGAACCCCCAGGAGCTCCCAGAGCCCCTGTTGCTCACTGTGCCTCCCTGCTCCTGCTTGGGGCACCACAGTCCAGGAGCAGCACTGTAACTGCAACCCTGCCGAGCTCTTAGGCCCAGGGAGGAAATTCCACCAGCACAAGCACTCCGAGCTATCCAGAAGAGGGAGTGCACAGCATGCACACACGGACATCAGGGGTTGCTGTGCTGTGCACAGGGGTCTGTGAACATCCTGCCCCACATGAGACTGCCACCCACGCAGGGAACCCCCCCTGCACAGCTCATCCACAAATACTGCTCCTCCTGGACCTGTGTCTGCTTGAGATTTTTTGGGTGGGGGTAAAAGAAGTGTGGTTTTGCTTTTTGATAAGCTTGCTTTACATATCAGCTCTCCAGTCAAAATTAATTAAGTATATTTGGTTCCAAGTCCCTTGCTCCCTGATTTGATAAGTAACTTGTAAGCAGTGTTGCAGAATGCAAACTCAGAGCTAATTTCTCAGACTTAGTCAAGAGTGAAGTTTAAAAATTCCCTTTCCGTGAGCAACAGAGTTTTTCCAAGTGGAACTTCCACTTGTGTTTATCTGGGTTTGCAGCAACAGCCCAAAACGGTGCCTGGACGCTGCTGTAGGTGCCCTTGACAATTAAAAATGCAGTCGAGTACAGGAACAAAGCCACAGGCAACCACCATGTGCAGTGATTAACCAGTCAGACCTGCATTATGCCAAGGAAGCAAGAAGTGGGCAGCAAGTTTATAAAGAAAACAATTCTGATAATGTTTCCATGTTTTTCTCCTTTCCCCACTGACACATCCTCCTCGTCCCGCAGCACATGCTGTTCACTCTCCTGCTCAATTACCTTCTTTCATACTGTCCTAAATCTCTGACCTTAGTTTGACTTTTTTCCACTTTCCTTATCTTTGTCCTTCACTCTAGTTAGGAAAAACCCCACAAGACTTAGCTCTGAAAGGTTTGAAAGGCAATATGAACTCTGTTTAGCTCCCAGTAATAGTGTAAACAGCAATTACATGATTCTTTAATGATTATTACCTGATTTTATGTGCCTTCCTTACCTAACCTTTCTCTCTTTTTTTTGATGTCTCTTACAGATTATCAAGAGCTGGTATTCTGTTGACTTTTGTTATTCATTAAAAATGAAGTTCAAGGTCAACTGATAAATACATGTTGCTATTAGAGTTTTGGAAACAACTTCCATTGCAATGCAGTGAGAAAGATTTTGAAAAGAAAAAAAAAAAAAGGAAAGAAACTTCCTGCCTGTGCTGCATTATTATGCAATTCTAAGTGGGTTGAAAAGAAATGCACCACTATAATTTGAATTATCAGTACAATACACTCCTTTATCTTGCTCATCTTGCCCCCTCTCTCTGCAGAAAAGTCAAAATAGCAAGTTCAGGTAATAACCTCTGGTTATCTCCAGCAAGGTAAATACCTGAGAAAGTAATTGGCATAAACTTGCAGTTTCTTAACAGTGGTTCAGCTCCGTTATCAAGTCCTGAAGAGGTTAAGGTCCAGGCATAGCCCAGATTCACCTGATCCCTGACTGTGTGAGGAGCAAAGGCAGCCTGAGGAAGGCACAGTCTGGGCAGCAGCACAGCAGAGGCACCTCCTGTAATGGTCCTCAGTGCAGGAGGCCAGGCTGGACAGGGCTTGGAGCACCTTGGTCCAGTGGAAGGTGTCCCTGCCCATGGCAGGGGGTGGCACTGGATGGGCTTGAAGTTCTCTCCCATCCCAACCCATTCTGTGGGAAGATACAGCAATGGCTTCTCCTCTCCCCCCCACCATGTGCCCTGGGAGGGGTGCTGGCTGCACACGCTGACACTCCTGGGCAAAGGCTCCCTGGGCACAGGGCACAGAGCTGCCTGCCACCTGGGAACCTGAAGGAGCTCTGGCTGCCAGGGGCTGCAGGGCAATGTCACAGCCCAACACAGGTGAGCACCAAGGGATAAGGGATTGAACACCACACTGGGGTTATTTCACAGCCCAGGCCCTGCAGGAACCAGCAGGATGTCCATGGACACCTGGAGAGCAGGAGATAAATGCCACTGTGTGCTCGTGTCCTTGCCCTTTAGCAGACCCGAGGCAGGGGCACTGAGACCCTCCAAGGTGCCCGTTAGGCACCAGACTGCAGCCATTCTGCTCGCTGGTACAATGGGCATTCTGCCTTCTTTCCACAAAACTCCCAAGGCTTTTCCAGCATAAGGATGACTGGGCACACACAACAACTTGCACTACAAGGCTTGGCAAAGACACCAGCTTTTGTTTAGCAGGGTGCAAAGGACTAATAAACCACTTAATGATTTGTATTCAAACACTGAGCAGAGTCATCGATAGCAGCAATCGGCGTTGGGGCTCCGGCAGCGGCTTGGCCCTCGACTGGGCTGGGAGTTCAAAGCCTGGCCGCCAACAAGGGCTGGAAAAGACCTAATCCTCCTTTATTTACATGTTCAGCTATTGGAACAAAGGAAGGAATGACAGCAAATGACGCCAGTGGACAACCAGGATCAATAAGAACAGTCATGGAGAGTGGAAAGTTATGGCAGAGCTCAACCCAAGTGGAACAGAGTGCAATGGATTACCCTCAACTGACTTTGGTTTCTTCCAGCCATGAGGGTATGTTGTTCCTTTCACTCCCTGCCCCAAGGCTTGGTTGGGTAATTATCTAGCAGCTGAACCTGTTTCCAAAAAGAAACAGTTATTTTTGTTTTACTTAGTGGTTGAGCAAAGGTTCAGCTGGAAAAAACACCCCAAACATAAAATCTATGCCATGGTGGAATCCAGTGCAAGCTTTTCTACAGGAGTAGAAAAAATAGGAGAAAAAAATTCCCTATTTATTGATCACATTTCTGGACTGAAATACAGGAAGAACAAAAACCCACAGAACATCTTGTTGGACAAACCAACCGTTCTCAGCTTAACACAGGAGCTGAAGCTCTCTGTACAATCATTCTGGCCTCCTGAGTTACCCAAAGCATCAACTTAGAGACTTCTCTCCTTCTATTGAGCCCAAAGGGTGTCTTCGTTCACAGGTTACAGCAATACCTTCCACGAATACTTACAAAATAGTTCTTTAGAACACCCTGCAGTTCTGACCTCCTTTAGTTTCTTTACTCCCTGAGTTTTTGCAGGGATTTGCATAACCACGCTAAAAACAGGACTATTCACCTGCCTGATCTGATAAGAAAACTCATTTCCTGATAGAGTAGGAATTTTATTTATTTTTTAAATATGAATGCATGTTGCTGGCAGAGTATCCATCAAAGATGAGGAAGTATCCAGAAGTTCTGGGCCCCTGACTTTAACCAGCAAGCAAACACTAACACTGACGGTCTGTATCTGTTGTTTTTAAAGTTGTCTAATAAACTTAATGTTTTCAAACAGTTTAACAGCATATCTGATGCCCTACAGGTTGTTTGAGAACAAAATTTCAATGTACCTTTCTTTCCCTTTATAGTCTCCAAATAAGCACTACACAGAGAGGTTAAACCAAGACAAGGAAGAAAGAAAATCAACAGAAATGCACATCATTTGCACAATTGCCATCCCATGTGTTTGGACAGACCCCAAATATTGGGTCAAATGAAGACAACAGGAAGAGCTGCAAACTCTGGCAGCTTAAATGCAAAACACAAATAAAAAATAAAACATTAAGGCAGGCCATAAGAAAGGGTTTGAAGAACAGTTTGTAAAGGGCAAAGAAGCAGTTATTGACAAAGACAAAAATGAACTGTGACATGACACAAGGATCATGTTCCTCCACAGCCTGGGGGCAGATTCTGAAGGATTTTAGTCACCTATGCAGAGGACCTGAAGCCTGTTAGAAGTCAGTGTAAGGCACAAGGTTCCTGTGGTCACACACTCCCTCCAATATGGATGACTCTGGATTGGAACAGACAGGTTTAGTGTATTTTCCAACAGTTGCTCTCCTCTGCAATAGTTTTACAGCAGTACAGTCTTGATATGACAAAGGCATAAATTACTCTTGAGTAGCTTTCTGGTCTCTGAAATAAAGAGTAATTTCTTCTTCTCCTTTCACTCATCCTGGCAGTGTTACAGGTATTGACTTCAATGTTTGATTTTGGTGGCTTTAAGGTGACCACATACCAGAGCCATTCGGAGGGTTCATGTTTCTCCAGTTACTTTTGAGTGTGTATGGTTATGGGTTTGTTCTCTTCTTTCAAGAATTAAGCTTCTTCAGTACTGACACATACATTCTGCCTCAGAACATTATTCAGAACTAGTTCTTCATGATTTGTTACTTGTAGAGCAACTAAATACCCTTAAAGAACCGGTGTATCTCACATCCAATTTATCCTGGTTGGAGTCTGTTTCCCACAAGTTATAAGAAAGCATGGGGTCTTGTTCTGCCCTTTCTTCCAGCCAGGGTAACTGTAATCACCCAGAGAAACATCCCAAATCAGCTCACACTGTTCCAGTGAAAGTATCTGTGCTAATGTTACCAGCACAGCCTTAGACAGTGTCCCACAGGGATAAGGAATTCCTGGGACCAAGGCCACTCAGTAGTTATGTTGCAAATGCAGATGTACCTCCAGGCTGACAGAGGCTCGGTCTGTAAACCAGACTCCTGCACAAGAGGCTGATCCCACTTTAGCAAGGCCTTCTCTGGTTCCTGGTTTAAAATTCACACCAAAACTGGTCCACAAAGGTCCCTTTGGAATTTTCTCCTCCTTATTAGTAGATCTTAGATATGAAGATGAGGTCACTCTCATTTATTCTGTCTAGTTACACTTGACTTCTCTTGATTTCATATGGATGAACTGCAATTAGTTTTGAGACGGCAAAAAAAAGGTATAAACCTGTTCAACAAAAGTTCAGTTTTGCTCCATCCAGGATATTGAGAGCACTTGGGGCCCATCGTCCCTGAGACTGTGTGCTTTTATGGGATGGTTTTAACAGCTGTTATAATTACACAGAATTAAAATGCACCATAAATTTGTGTGCCACCATACGTATTTCACCTGCTATGTTGACCAAAATGGGTGTGGAAGCAGAAATACAGGGGAAGTTACCCTTGATATTTGAAAACAATAAAAAAAGAACAAAACACCAACAAAAAACAGAGAGAGACTAATTAAAGTAAATGTACAAACCCTTAGTCCTGTGAGTAATCCTTTCCTCTGCAAATCATTCACTGATGTCAGGTGATGCTCCATGTGTGAGGCAGGATTATTTACGTGTCCAGGGCTTGCAGGATTAGGTCGGAACACTGTTCCAGAAAGAGTCCTCAGAGGGCTGCAATATTATCTTCATTATTCTGCCCTCTCTAAAGCAGCCATTCAACTGAAATTCCCTCTAATAAATTCCATTTCTTCTCTGGGCTTTCTATTACGTTTATGTTGGGTTTTAGTTGTTTTCCTGCAGTCACAGTGACTGGAACAGTGACCTAAGGCTGAATTTGGCACTGTAAGGTAACACTGTTGCAGGAATAGTTTAGGCTGGACTTCTGGTATAAAGTCTGGTTTTAGCTCATCACTGTGAAGAGTCAGAGTTCATACACTGATACATAAATATAATAGATACTGATACATGCTCAGTGTCTCACTGACTTCAAGCAATGCCAGTACATCACTGTTGCCTTTGAACTGCTTGATGTAAGATTCAAGTGTCAAATTATCTCATCACAGATGCAGAAACCTGGCTGGTACAAAGCTTTAAAGCTTTCAGTGTATAAATGACAAAGTCACCGTCTGTCATTTCTTTTCAATTGTGTGACTCCATAGTAAAAAAGATGGTCTGTATTGTAGTCCATATCAGTAATATATCATAATAAAGTCACATATCAGATTCATCCTTATTCTAGTGAATTTTTAGCCTTGCTCCAATCTAACACTGTTTTATTGAGTTAGATAGCAGTATATTTGGAAGATCACTGCCACAGTCTAAGCTCAATAGTGTCTATGGTTCCTACTATGCATCATGAAAAAGAGAAAACAAAAGTTTTTTAGTTCAGAAGCCATCTTCTGATGCTTGTTGGAATTGAATTGGCCCTTAAATTGAGTGTATTAAAACAGAATACTCCCAGAATGCTATAAGGGAGTGAATGATACTGTTTCTCTTGTGGCACTTTGAATCCCTTCTCTTAAGCAATACAGGGAGTTAGACATATCTCTGTGTTCCCAAATGGACCTGGACATGGAACACACGGATGAGCACATTCGTACCCTGTGCTGAGTGCTCAGATGCACAAGTTCTCTGAGAAATGGGGCAGTTTTCAGTTCTTCTGCCTCCTGCTGTAGTCCCAGCTCTCCATGGAGTTCCCCACTGCTGGGCTTAAGATGAAGAGAAAACAGGAGCTCCTCCTCTGAGAGAGAGCAGAAGTGTGAAGTGTTCCCAGAATCAGCTTGAAAGCACGGAAACAGGAAGTTCTGCTCAGGTGGATCTTTAGAACACACCTCATGTGGCCTCAAAACAGAGAACGCAGCAGAAGGTGGCCTTTAAGGGCCATTTTGGTTTAGCTTTGATACAAAAGTGTGCTCTGGCATGTCTCACCAGTTAAGTCATCATCTACTGTCCATTATTCCCCAGGGCAACACAAAAACTGTGGATCAGGTTTAGGATAAACACAACCCTGCCTGATTTCCAGAACAGCTCCGACTGCAGGACTGATACAATTCAGGGTTGCAATCTGTGGGATAGATTTGAAGCCCAGATTTGCAGCTGGAAGTAATCTTGGTTATTAGGCCATACCTAACAGTGTTTCTAAATTCAGCATGCACACAGAGGTTCAGGAAAATCCTGCTGTTGTGGGAGTACTACACTGAGGAGGACTCAGCCTTCAGAATGTTGTGGTGTCCCTTTCAAAGGGACAGAATTTGATCCGTGGTTTTGGCCAATGGGCCATCAATCATTCCCACAAAGACTGAAAAAGCAATTGATGCTGCACAGTCCTACCCAAGGGCAAGAAGGGATGAGTAACAAGGCATGTAACATCATTTTCTTTTCTGAGGAATTTGAATCTAGAAGGAATTCATCTGGCACAAATCCTCCTCACTACTAAAACAAGCTTATAAATGACAAGTTTCCACCATGGCAACACTGGATCGTAGCCTCAGCACAAGCAGCAGGAGAACCCTTCAAAATCCAGAGCCCATTCCCATATCAGCTGGATTCCCTGTGCAGTTGCAGGTTTACTTGTTGTCCCTAAACCAGATGGGATCCATAGCTTGATGCAACAGCTAGTTACCATTGTGTTGTGGCACTCAGATCCTGATTCTAAGGATTTTTTCAAAAAGATCCACTTTCTAAACCCTGATTAGGCTCTATAACACACTACTGAGGCCAATGTAGTAGTGAAACACTGGTCTCAGTAGTAAAGCTGAGATGTAGATGTCCAAGTGAGGAAGATGCCCCTGGAAAATGCAGGGCTTTTTAATGGTTTAGAGGGGGAAAAAGAAATTCCATCTTGCCCAGAACGCATCATGAAGGATCATGGCAGGACTCATGGGCAGAGGATGGGGAGCAGGTGCAGAAGTCCTGCCCAACAAGCACCTCTGCTCAGCCCAGTCACAGTGCTGCAGGATGTATTTCTCCTGAGAACAGCAAAGCACCAGCACTGCCACCTTCCCCCGATGGGCTTCCCCTGAGAAATGGGCTGGAAGTGAGAGCTGCAGGCCTGCTGAAGCACCCAGAGACACCTGCTTGCCAGAAAGTGCTTTTTTCTCTTGGATTCCTATCAGTCCCCTCTTCTCCAAAGGTGGATTTTAGTGATAAGACCATAAGCCAGGACTCCCATTTACACAAACCACTGTGAACCCTAAAGGGAACACAGCCCCTTGGGAAATTTGATCCATGTCACAGAATAAGCCTGCAAAGAAGCCAGAATTCAGGAGTACCACTTCCAATCCTAGTGGGATTTGATTTCATTTTTTAGAGAATCATAGAATTACAGAATTGTTAAGGCTGAAAAAGACCTTTAAGCTCACCAAGTCCGACCATCAGCCAGCACCAGCCCCATGTCCACCACTAAACCTCATCCCCAAGTGCCACATGCACATGGGTTTTGAACACCTCCAGTGATGGGGACGCCACCACTGCCCTGGGCAGCCTGTGCTGGGCTTTATGGTGGGGTTTTGGTTTTGTCGTGGTTTTTAAAGTACTAAAAGCTGTATTTCTGATCCAAATCACAACACTCTACATCTCATCTACATGGATGAGAGGGCAGAAAATCCCACCATGTGTTTAGGGACACTCACATCCATTCTGTAACACTGCTGGAGCAGCTAGCCAAATAACTGAGCTATTGCATTTTAGCAAGAGTCATTTGTTTGTTGGCAGCTTTAGCAGGTGAATCAGTGACCCTGTGTGTCAAAGTCTCTAATGTTGATTTGTTTTGATATTTTCCTAAAATGTTAAATTGAACCATCTATTCCATTTGCCAGGTAATCTTGCAAATTATTAACACTGCAATCCATAATAAAATAAATCATCAACAGCAAAACAGAAAGGTCTTACCAGGACAGAAACAATCATTTCATAAAGCCCCAGGCTCTAAACACTAAATTCTTCCTTTCTAATTTGATTCGCTTATATTTCTAGTCAGGAAAATGCAATCCCAGATGAAAAGCTCTCCCAGAAAAGATCATGATCAGCCTGCTCTCTAGCCAGCACCTTTAAAGTTTGAGCTTCTCTGGAAACTGCAAACTCTTACTGCAGGAACAGGAGAGAAGAGCAGCACAACAAATCTCCCCCAAATCTGTGCTGTGTGCATCCTTCCAGCTCTGAGTAACTGACAGACAATGGATCACAATGTTCTTTGCCGTCCTCCCTCAATAACAGAGTTTAAATTCAACTAACATCACTTCAGAGGAACTGTTCTTAGACAGTTTTTCTGGACCTGTGCTTTAGCTGCACTAACAGTTTCTCCCCAGAGCCAGCCTGGCATATCAGCAGAGTAACCCCTTGAGAGATTGCAATGCACTATTCTAAAAGAAACCATCAGACTCTGAAAATACTTTCCTTCTGGGACCAACACAGTCATTTATATCAATATAACAAAGAAAACATTTACTGTGAGAAAAAGCCTTCACTATATTATGAACATCATAAATTAGGGCCTGTTGCTTGGAATTCTAGTTTCATTTAGGCCACTAAAATAAATCTGCAAACATTTGCTTGAGCTCTGTTTGTTCTTTCTCTGAGGACATTAGTGCTGTAAGATCTAAAACTCCCACACATACCTCTGTTTCTTTCTATTTACCCTTTAAAAGTAGAAAAGGTCTGATCAAGAATGCCCTGTGCTGGCCTTCCTCACTTTATCAAGCTCCTTAGGGACAGACAAAAATCCTAAAAAGTTAAGATAAGGCTGCACACAGGATTTAAGTCCGTGGTGGTTTTGATACTGACTTCAGATCTACATCCAAGTCTCTTCCACCGTTTTTTCAAAAGTGCAGGCTTTTAAATGAGATTTTCATCCGCCTCTGCTCAAAGCAGATGCACAAATGCCACATTGTGCCATTTCAGGGGCACTGCTGCCAGGCTTAGACTGAATTTTCAGGCTCGAGGAATGCAGGAGTGGGCCCCAAAACACTTCCCTTGTGTTCTGTGAGGATTCACTTCCAGTGTGGCCATTTCCATCCCAAGCACTTGGCCTGCAGGAGAAGCCAGATGGAATTGTCAGTGCCTTGACTCACAGTGAGCTCCCGATAGGGGTGTGTGCCTGATCCTCACTCCAGCCCCAGCCCAGGGTTCATTACCAGCATCCCTGCAGCCTTAGAGGCAGTAAATAGGAAATAGCTGGCACTGAGAATGAGTGGGAGTCTTGGCAACAGCTCCCGAGGCTTTCAGGCCATCCTGCCCTACAAACCCCAAGGAAACACACACCAAGGCTGCTTTTCCATCTGTAGAGCCACTGGCTATCAGTGCCCACTGCCATGGGTTTGAACTCATGTCCAGCTGTGTCTCAGAAAGGGAAACAGGGAAGAAAACCTTTCAGTAGGTGTTGTTAACATTGATTTACTGTCAGTGGAGATTTACCATTGATGTATTTCCATAACAGCTAAAACCAGTACCATGTTTAAGGCTCCATCTGCCAATTAAGGGATTTCCTCTGTAAGGCTCAGAGTACTTTAGGTTTGTACTTACGTAGTAAAAGGAATATCTTTATATGACTAATTACATTTATATTTTTGCAACAGTTCACTTCCCCTCACAAAAATGAAAAGTTTTCTGAGTTGCTTTTCTGTAACACAACAAGTATTGCTGAGTTTCATCAGACTGAAAGCCCTGTGTATTTTGCCTGCCTGCCTTATCAGACTTGCACACGTGGCCTATATAATGTGTCATGCCTTTGACAAAAGTAAATTTTTAATCCACTGCAGTCTCGGTGACCTCCTTTGGAGCATTCAAAGTACAACTCAGGCTGGGTTTACATATTGATAGTCACTCCAGAACTCCAGATCAGTGAGCTGTGGAGGTGTTTCCACATGAACTATGCTGCCAGCAGTGGGTCACACTAAAAGCCACCCTGAGTACGCCTGGTAACAACTCCCTGTCCTGGCGGAGCCTGGCACAGACCCCTCTGGTGCAGGCAGAGCCAGCTGTGCCTCACACGGTTTTCTCTGTACCCAGGCTGACTCCAGTCCCTGTTCCTCCTCAGAGGACTTTCAGGCATGCCTGAACACAGGCCTCTCGTCCAAGAGCATTCTATAGATTATGTACCTATAGTCAACTTTGGCTCCCAAAAACCAGGGGCTAAAACACCTCCACTGAGCAGTTGCAGACATGAAAATGCTACTGAGCTCTTCAGGCATGTGGCAGCAGGTGGGATCTTTGATCCCAGTGGAATTACTTTGTCACAGCAGATTTCCTGATGTACATGAGATACATGTGAAAATGCTGGTGGAGAGGCTGCCTCACCTCGTGCCATCCTGAGAGGTAGGAAACCCCAAGGCAGGGCAGGCAGGCTGTAGGACTGAAGGGAAGGAGGGCAGGCAGAGCACATTCCAGGCAGCACTGACACACAGCACCACTTCCCAGCTTGGAGCAGCAGGAGTTGCAGTATTCCCATGATGGTTGGGAATTGTTTTCTTTTTGGCAGCCTGGAAGCCAGAACTGAGTGGCCCTAAGGACACCCCACAGCTCTTAGTGGGGAAAGGCTGCCTGGTTTGTTCTTAGGGAGAAATAGAGAAGAAACCACACAAACAAAAAGGATATAATAAACCCCATGAAAACACCTACATATTACAGCAAGCAGTGCTGTTAAATCAAGTGAACAAGCATAAATAGATCTACACAAAGACAAGGGGAAACAGGAGCACAGACTCCTCAGAGGAAATCAGAAATCTGCTCTTTCTGTGCAAATAGATTATCCCTCTTGGAATACTTTTTGTCTTGAATGCAGACTGAGCAGAAATATGGTTTCTTCTGTTGATTGGAAGAACTTCCCCAAATCACTAGCCAGTTTATTTTATTTTATAGAAGTTTATATAAAGCTGCTCTCCAGCTAGTTAGAGAGATGGATGGAAATCTTGCATTTCCATGTTTTTAGCCAGTTTGTTGTTAGCTACTTGCAAAGTGTCCTGAACATCTGATGAATGGGAAAAATCTGGAGTACTAAATAAAACTGGATCTGCTTCGATGCCAGTTGCCCTCTGCTACCTACCACCACTTGTTTTGTATACAACAGATAAATAGTACCAAGAGTTTGGGGGAGTTACTAAGGGCTTGTTTCTGTGACCCTTCTCAGGGCTGCACAGAGTGTTCCCTCAGCCTCACACTTCACCTACTCCTTGTGCTAACAGTGTGTTGATGTTTTTAACCACCTGAAATCGATTTGTTTGAATGACCCACATCCCGATGTCAACCCGGCCACAAAATCAGCAAGATCACAAAAAAACTGCTTGGACAGAGAAGGTGGGAGTCCACAGACAGGAATTTGTGCCTCCCTGGCAGGTTTCCACGGAGAGGTTGCTGTGTGTTGTTGACACAGAGCTGAGCAGACAACCCCTACCGAAGGGGACACCTGCCTGGGGACACAGGGCAGGCAGAGACCTGGCCTCTGGAACACAGGCAGGAGCACAGCCAAACACTGCCCCTCCTCCTCATGATTTGTTTTCAGTTCGAATCAGGATTGCACCCTTCAAAGTGCCAGATGCACTCCCAGGACATGTAAACACTCATATTTCCTTTTAAATACTTACAGCAGATCAGAAAACACAGGTTCTGCTGCCTTTGCCCCGAAAGTGTGCACAGCCACTGTGCAGTTACAGCATTAGTGCAGACTTGGACTCGCCTCCTTCCCATCCAGGAGCCTTCTGAACCATTCCCTTATCTCACACAGCTCACTCGATGGGCCCTCTCCAGTCCAACCCAGTACAGTGTGGGTTGTGTCCCTTCAGGGATATATATGGGCTGTTTACCCAAGCTTGCTAAAACAGGATTTGACCTGCAGCCTGTTGAGGACATGCACCACTGTCTTTAAAAAGAAAAGGTAGAAGGAAATCTGAGGTAATGTATCCCTCAGCCAGCCTTTAATCCCTTGGAAACTCATGCACAAACAAATATGAGACAAGAAGGCAGCACGTTATGTCAAAGCCATGCACGTTCTTGGTGGTACCCAGGGCAGGAGGGGAAGCCACAGACGTTTCTCCCCTTCCCTTGGTGAGGCACATTCCCACAGGACATTCTGAGAAGGAACTATCACCTGCAGTGTAGCTACCAAATCACAGATGTGCAACTCGCTGAAAAAATTCCTCTCCAAATGTTGCTGTCAGGAGAAGATTTACTGTCAGACTCCAAAGGTGTTGCAAGTATCATTTTGTATCATTTGGGATTGCATCATTTAGGGTGAGTCTCAAAGTGACATCCTAATGCAGTGACTGCAATGAGAACAGAGAAACTTCGTTTATAAAATTTGCAAAGCAATTGCAGATGCTCTGGAAGCCGGAATCAAAACTCAAAGTTGTCTTTGCAAAATTAAAATTAGGTCAAAAAACAAAGAAACAGGACCCTCAAGAGACTGTCTTACCTACCCTCTGACCATAGGATCAGTTCTGTCAATACAATTGCTTCCAGTAGTTTGTCAAACTTACTCTGAAAATCCTCCAGTGGTATTCCACGTGCTCCCTCTCTTTTGGGTTTGTTTCCCAAGGTGTAAATACATTTACTGTTTTTTCCAAAATCAACCCAAATCTCCCTTAATGTAATTAGAGTTGGTTTTTTGGGTTTTTTTTGCCTTGTCCACTCTGGACATAGAGGACATACTGTTTTCTTCCTTTTTGCACCAGCTCTTTAGGGCCTTCAGATTTATGTCCCACTCTCCTTCTTTCAGTTGCTTTTAAACTGAGAGAATTGAGGTTGTTTTAACCTTTCCCTGAGAACTGTATTTCTTAGATCTCTGAGTGCCCTCAGTGCCTCCCTCCCAGTGCTCTCCAGTCAGCCCATGTCTCTCCTGAAATGTAGCATCCAAACCGAGACCAGGTCCTACTAATGCTGAGTAGAGCAGACAAATTACACTTTTTCAAATAATGCTCCTTCTTGCAAACCTTCATGTGATATTTACCTTCTCAACCCCAGCAGACCATTATTGATTAGCACTTGCTGACTCCCTCTCCCACCCTCAATTCCTTCTCTGCAGAACACCTGCCTTGGGCCACAAGATCAAACTAAACCTCTTGGAATCAAACCAGAATTTGAGGGCTCCAAAGCCAGATATCCATGTCTCCATGTTTCCAGGGAAAGGCCAAATGACAGGGAAGGTTTAAGCATGGTTGGTGGCACAGTTTGGCTGTTTTACAGGATTGGCAAACACTGTTGGGTTTTGGGTGCCAGTAGGCAGAACACGTTTTCTGTTTTACACACGAGGATTCATCACTGTGACATGGAGTTGATTTCCCAAAATACAGACAGTGCAAGACCACCAAGATGCCCCCTCCCAGCTCCTTGCTGTGCGTGACATTTCCTTCCAGCACCTGCACAAACCTGACTGATCCTGATCCTTTTGGAATCAAAGTGACACCCCACTCCCAAGGGACTCGATTCAATCCCAACATGTCACCTCACTGCAGCGCACAGTCTGTCCCCTGGGGTCCTGCAGGGACACCTTTGTGCAGTCAGTGCCCCCTCTGATCCCTCAGCTCTGGGCTCTGGCAAACCAGCTGTGTCAGTGGGTCAGCTCAGGTGATCTGAACCTTTAGATCTGTTCCTTTGCTGTTGTTTCCAAGAGCATTTGTTTGGGAGGCTCCTTTTTAGGCACTGCACTGCTGGCTGGGGCATTTCCTCCCTTTGCCCAGGCCCTGAGCAAGCAAGGGAATGCACAAGATGTTTCTCCCCGCTTTGTCTTCCTTTCCTGTACTTCAGTTCCTCTTTTCTCCCCCCCTCTACTCATCTCTTTCACTTTCTTCCTCTTTCTCTCTTCCTTCCTGTACACAGAATAATAGAATGGTTTGGGTTGGAAGGGACCTTAAAGATAATCTCATTCCAGCCCTTGCCATGGGCAGGGACACCTTCCACTAGCCCAGGGTGCTCCAAGCCCTGTCCAGCCTGGCCTGGGACACTTCCAGGGATCCAGGGGCAGCCACAGCTTCTCTGGGCACCTCTGGGCACCCACCCTCACAGGGGAGAATTCCCTCCTACACACCCTGCCCATTTCCAGCATACATCCCAGCTACAGCTACCAGTCCTAAGCCCAGCCCATTAAAGACTCGATTATTCAGATATTCTCCAAGCACCACAGCAAGCCAGCATCTCATTTCCCATTTTCAGTGATGTCAGAAAGTCAATGCTTTAAAAGCCCACAGGCATTCTCAGCAAATACCATAATCCCATTACAGATGGGATTTCTATTTAATTGGAAATAAACAAGCAGGCAGAATAGCCCAACAGCCCTCCCCTACCCCCAAGCCAGGCTGTCACCCACCACTATTCCAGCTTAAAATCCATATCCATTATTAAAGACCCTTGGCAAGTGTGACCACGCAAGGCTCCAATCCTACATTCATCCATGGATAGGTGATGTGTAGGAACAAAGGCTTTTCCTCATTGCCCTGTTATGGTCACAGGTAGAGGAGGAAGTCAACCCCTGTCAGCTGGAGGTGACTGATCAGGAGGGCACTAAAGGCAGTGCCAATCCTGCTGGAGAAGGAAGGCTGGGATCAGCCATTCCCAGTAATCCCCAGTGAGCTCTGCCGGGCTGACGTCTGTCGCGCTAAGTCACTGATGGCCAAGGAGATGGAAATCATGCTGAAGCACCCATGGATGGGAACTCTGGCCAGCTGCCAGAGTGGAGAGAAAATAGGTGATGCAAACCACAGAAAGAGTGGTTCAGTGGTGCTTCCCAAGTGCTTCAGCTGGAAGCTTTCCAAGAGAAAAGCAGGATTCCAGGCACTGCGAAATACACTAAGTTTTGCATCAAATAAGATTTTAGCAAATCTTCTATTTAAATCTCTTTCTTGCCCTCAAAGATAATAAAAATGTCAGTCTGCCACTTTTTCATTTCCCTCTCTTTCCCCAAAAAGTCCTTTTCCAACTGTCTTTCCAATACTTTCTGCAAAAGTAATGATGTCAAAAGGAAAACATGCAAAGGAAAATATGTGAGAGATCAAAACATCATCCTGTGAGCCTCATCCAAAATAAAACAAAAAGAAAAGTAGAGGGAAGGCAAGGAAAAATGCAAGAATGCAAGAAAAATAATATTTTAAGAGTCAGCTTTATGAATATAAGACACATAAGACAATCAAGTTCACTTTCAAACAGTTGTTTTATCATAAAAAGCCACACAGGGGAGTAAAAGCTTCCACCAGGAACACTTCATCCACACTTCTGCTGAAGATTTTTAAGGGACCCTTAGCCACAAACTGCAATGCCCAGGAAGAGAGTACATAAATAATAAATCCTCTCATCTTACTCCATCAGACACCCTAAAAGTTAGAATTTTTTTCATGGAAGCTTCAAAATCGTGCAGCACTGCCATTGCTCGGGTTGGGTTCCACAATCTGGAACCAACAGCACACTACCAGAAGCACTATTGGTTTTCTTTATAGTCCTCTTAAATATAAGAAATCAGGCAATAAATAGAGCCTATAAAAATCGAGCCAGGAGAATTCTGCAGTTCTGTTTCACCTGAAGAAAGTCAGGGGCATTGGCCACCAGAGCATCTCATAGAAAACTAAGGGAGAGTTGGGAGACTTAGTCAGAAAGCACAAATCTAGAAGCAGTTTTACAGCAACCTCCTTGCCAAATCGTTCACTTCTCCTTTAGTCTTTAGGCAATGGATCCTGTTTTCATCTATTTTATGATGCTCTTTTGGAACAGACCTAATTTTTTTAAGGAAAATGGGGACAGAAGCTGATTTTAGTCTAGGAACAGCCATTAAAATGACTAAAAATACTCTAGAAAAGGTTAAAAACAAACCAAAGGTTAAAATAAAACAAACAAAAATAATGGGATTATCTTACAAGACTGATCAGCAAGTCTGTGCCAGTGGTGAAATGCTTACAGGAACTCCACTGCATCCATGGCAATATTTCTGCCAGCTTTTGTTATCTCTACTAACTGACCAGGATTTGTGAACATATTAATTTTAAGTTGTATAAAAACTACATACATAAACATGTGTGTGTGCATAAAAATGAAATAAGTAGGACCCTTAGCAAGACCCTTATTACTGAGAAAAGGAATAAGCAACAACAAAAAGATCCTCTTCCCCAACCTTTTGTTATTGTGTGCTTTAGTTAGATCCTAAAATACTGTGAACCTGTCAAAAGACAAATATTTTGGGCAATCATTTGAATTGTCTATCTATAATAAGAATTTGAATTGTCTATCTATGATAAGAATGCACTCAAAGAACAGAACTGGTATTCTGCTAAGTGCATCTAAATTCCCATGAGGACTCAGCCCTTCTTCATGGTAAACACAGGACACCTTCCCCTGTGCTAGAATCAACCTACCTAAGGAATGGTTAAGGGTGTCCACGTGGCAAATTATTTGTCTTACTTCCGAGCAACTTTCCCACCTAGGCTTCACTGTGTTTATTCTTCTCTGTATGGGTGGTTTCAGTGGGATCTGAAAAGATAACTGGAATAAAAAAAAAAATTATTTTATTGCTCGAGAATCTTTTAGATTTTGCTGGAGCAATTTCCCCCTCGAATACAACGAACTCATTTTCTAAGCATGGCAGCTACTCCTTTCCTTATCTGTGTTGCCTTGGAAACACAGGCAAAGATTAATTTTCTTAACCAGGCCATTGATTTCCTCTCCTGTCTATACTTCCACTCTATCATAGCTGCAAGAGTTATGCTCCAGTGAAACTGAAAGCTTGCCTCAATGTCATCAAAACACTTGGTAGCAGTAGGTGCTACTGGTAGGATTCTTCCCTTCCTATGCTTCATCCATGGCTGGAGTATTAGAACAGAAAAAAAAGATCAATATACACATCCAAATCATCACAAATTTGGGAGAAAGAATGCAGCTGAAAGAATTCAACTGCTTGATCCAGCTAGCATTTGCTGTTTCACTTGACTTTTGCACTGTCCTCTCCTTCCTCTAAATAACACTATGAACATGAAAAATAGAACAATCCAACATTTAAGATGAAAGTCTGTAGATTTTCACGCTGACTTGACTGAATTGGATGCTGAATCTGATCTAGCACATGGAAGCAATTTGTGGATGACACTGACCATATTTCTGTTTGCAGCAGAAAGAGGGAAAGGCCTGGAAGAGGCCAGTATTTCTGGTTTCTCAAGTTGGTGCAAACAAAAGGTTCTTGTACATTAGCAGGTCAGCAAGCATGACTGAGCAACAGCATTTCAGAAACCCTGATATCCATTGTCTAACTGCTGACAGTTGGCCTGCAAAGGATTCCCAGCTTGGCTGCTCAGTATGATGCCTTTTCTTGGTCTTAAAATCAAGAGCCAAACATGGTTAGAAGGGAAAAAAGGAATTTTACCTCGGTATTTATTTTAAGGATCCTTGGTGCACTCTGTCCAGGTGGAGCACGCTGGAATGCACACCCAAATGCACACGTGAAATACACACTCACAATAGTTTGGGTATAAATTATAGGCTTTACCAATTAACATATCTATCAAAGATTCCCCAATGAGAGGCTGAGTGAACCCCCCTCCCCGAGGAACTTTCCCCCCCTGGACAGGCCTATCTCAGTTTCCAAAATGTGTTCCAGAGAAGCCCTCGGTGTCTGAGGCTTCTGAGATGTTTGGTCTCCTGGCTTAAGGGAATATTGGGTCTGTGCTGGTTATCAAACCTGAAGAATTAGAAGTATGTGGGCTAAAAGGCCCTTAAGAATACATAAAAGTTATATAAAAGAGTATATAGAGGGGGTATATATAAAAAGCAAAAAAACCATCATGGCATCAAGTGCAGGAGGGCTACAAAGAAAAACCTCTGTGAAGAAGATGAGCATCCACATAAAACATCTGAACAACCATCAGCATTTGTTCCTCCTCAGCCCTAGTACACCCAAGCCAGCAGAGTTAACCAAAAATTTGCACTGAATATTTCCCAAAGATCACATCTGAGGTCTCACAGGGCTTGTAGCAACGAATCACCAAATCCATTCATTGTACGTTCACAGTAAATACTGAGGACTAAAGAGGAAAAAAAGGCTCTGGGGAAATGACTGAGATTTAGCCCCTAATGGGCCACAGAACACGTGGGGTGCATGGAACCAAAATACAAGCACTTTGCTACTGATTTAGGGAGAGTAATGTACAGATGAGCATTTCCACCAAGACCTGTGGGTAATCTACATCTGATCAGGGACGCCTGGGAGAATGAAGAGAAGCAAGGCAAACAAACAAACCCCACTGCCAATCTAGGCCTATAATCTTGTAAAATGCAGGTTTAAGCCCATCAGTGGAGCTCAGGAAGTTCTAAGTCAGTTTGCTATTTTTAACCATCCAACATTAAACAGCAAGAGACAGCATTCCAAGGAAAGGTTTATCCATGTTAATCATTTCCCATAGAACCACTGACAATTTAGTAGGAAATAACAGTGCTATAGATACCTGTGTGTTCACTCATTGCTCGCCAGTCTTGTATGTTAAGAGACTTTCAGCAGGCACTCTAAGGGAAGCAAGGCAACTGGGAAGTTGTTCAACCTGTCACTAGGAAATGCTGATTTATCAATAAATTAAAAACTGAAAACCATGGTGACTTTATTAAATGGAATCAATGATTCTGTGATTTTTAAAACATATAGAACTCTATGATTCCTGTGGGTCCCTTCCAACTCAGGACATTCTGTGATTCTGTGATTATAAAATCCTTATATTAATGTGATACCCATTTAATGGTGACTGGTGTTTAATGGCACACAGGAAAATAGGACTGCAATCATCCAAGGGAGTTTTTTATGAATGGTGTTAGGTACTTTGAGAATTAATCTACTCCAGGTCGCTGTTCATGCCCTGAACACACCCCGTGCTCTGTACCAGCTCCCAATATAGTTCCTGACGTGACAGGATCTCCAAGCCCCACGGTGCCCCGGGGAACGGGGACATGGAAAATACCAGCATGTTTTTATTGACTCCGAGTCAGCAGTGGCAAGCCAGCATTGACAGCTGGAGATAAATGTAACCTACATCTGGCGAGGGACACAATGGAAAAACAGGAGAAGTGGGGCAACAAAAGGCCAATCTCAATTAGCTTTTATTGACCCTGTTGCATAAACAGGCCAGACAGCAGCCTCAGTGCAGAGGTTTAGATGCATTTTTTTTCCTTTGGTTGTTTTCCAAAACATCCAAGGATATTCCATCCTAACTACACGTGGAGCACAGCACGGAGCCAACCTGAACACTTCTGAACACAGAGCAGCCCAGAGAGTGGCTGAGTAATAGTCTGGGCACAGGGCTGAGCAACTTCTGGGGAAAAATAACAACTACACACTCACAAATTAATGTCAGGAGAAAAGCTTTCATCAGTTCCACAATATTTTCAAATGCAAATTCTATTTTTACCATGTGTTCCCTTACTATGTTTACGACAGTGGGAGTCCACTACCAATTCTGCTGACAATAAAAACGGCATTTCTGAGGAGCNCTCTCTAGGTACGGGAAGGCTGCTAATTAAAGCACTCCTAATTAAAAATGGCCCAAGAGGAGATGCAAACAGTGATTGGATGCTAAACTTATCATTATCTGATGAACAAACTTCAGGACCAGCACAGAGACACCATCAATTAATTTTATCTAGCAAGGGAATGCTCATTGATCAAAATTCATGCCCAGCTGTTACTGAGACCCTCATCTGGCCAGGTGTTAGTGAAAAGCCAAGATGAGAAGGGGTGATGCTAATTACTGTTCTAAATAGTGTCTGTACCAGATATAAAAGAATAAATCTTAACATGGAGGCCAGCGAGTAGAGCTGGGAAGAGTCACTGCCACTGCCTTACAGACTCTGTTCCATGTCTGGGGAGAGCAGCACCCTTCACCTTGGCCACAAGTTCTTTGAGGAAGCTGAATTTGGCTTTTTGACTTTTTTAAGCATTCTTTTCCTGACCTTCCCCTCATTTTTGACAGTGTTTTCACCCTGCTGGTAGGAGGTGCCTTTCTGCTGACGTCCATTCTGACTCATCCACCCCTGACTGTTCCAGCGCTGGCCACGTTTCAGCTCGGGCACAAAGCTTAAGGTGAGATATGTCAAGTGTGCTGCTGCCTTCCTCAAGGAGAAGGAGCATGGGATGAGCCATCCCTAATGTGCATTTTAAAGGGCACCTGTTTTTCCAGCCTGGCAAGGAATACTCTTTGAAGCAAAGTTTTAAAACAAACAAAGATAGATTTTAGCCATGTGGCTATGGAAAATAAACATCTTTAGTTAACACACCTCGCTGTTCTGAGTGTGTTAAACATGCCAACCGGCCTTTCATGGAGCTGCAGCACTGTCAGTACTTTGCCTCAGACAAAAGCTGGCCAATTCTAATTCCTTAATCACCTTAACTGAGATACTTTAAGCCTGAAGCACTGATTTCTTGGCAATATTGGCATTTCCAGGTAATTATAGTAACGGGTATTTGGAAATCAAATATAGACTCACACTATATAGGAAGCAATCCTAGAGCCTGATTCTGATGTTGTACCAATAAAGATTACTCTGGTAATAGCTCTTTAATGCTGCTGATTGCTGGACAACTGTAAATGACTCACACAAAGATCAGAATTTGAATTGATGTCATGACCAGCAGTAAGAATATCACTTGTATGTAGCAGGCAGGTGATGTTTTGGCTCTCCAAAGTGCTTGACATCCACATTAGATAACAAATACCATCACCCTGTAAGCAGCAGGAGCATTGTCCATCACATATTACGAGTGTAGAAAACAAATGCAGCAGTAGAACCAAAGCTTACCCTGACTGAAGCACCACAGACAAGGCACAGTTCAGTCCCACCCTCTGCAAACCAGCCATTTCAACTGAGCCCTCAGCTGAGAAACTCAGACAAGTTTAGGCCAGCAGGAGTAGGAAAATTCACCATTTGTCTAGGTTTTGGTCCCATTATCAGGAAACAAAAACATATAACTATTGCCACTGAAACTCAGGTGCTGATTCTTGTACAGAAGGAAAGGTAAGGCTTCAAAAAGCAAAACTGGGACGGGAGAAGGGAATCCAGGATTGGGTATCTGTGATCATCTAACTCTGGAAGACACAGCTTCCCCAAATAAGGGCAACTATAGAAACTAAAAGGTAAAATAAGTATTAAAAAAAAAGAGGGGGTTCCTCACAAGTCCTGTGGTCACTGTGCACCCACTTACACATTGGGAAATGTCTTCCTGGCTACCCCAGCGACACAAACCCCAGAAGGATCCCAGGAAGAAGTCTGTGGAACTTCCAGAGAGCCTTACAGAATTTTCCTTTTTCCAGTATGCATTTCAGAGGAGGTTGTAGTAAGATCTGTATTTTTACATTCAGTGCAGCAAGACACGAAATTAAGCTGTGCATGAGCCTGTGCATTGTTACAGCCAAACAGGAACTGAGACTTGCTCCACACATTTTCTGCTGTGTGTCTCTGCCTTAGCATTAGAGGGGTTCATTAAGAGCCCATTTAAAAGCACATCACTTTCCATTAAACTCCTTGATTCTCACAGAAGCTCAATTGTTTCATCCTTATTAAATTCTTGAGAACTTGTCTGTGAGTGTATTCTAACAGAGGCTGACAAACTGTGAAGATTTCAAAGATATTCTAAGCATTAGATTATTTACATCCTTAAGAACACTCTGCTCCAGACAGTGAAATTAATTCGAGCTGGCTTGCCCTAAATTTTTTTCCAGCTCCTCAAGAGATTTTGCTACTGGGTTTAACAATATCAAGCTGGTAAAGAACAAAGTACCCCAAGATTTGGAGAACAATCCGTAAATCGCATCTAGAGTAAAAGTTCATGGAATTAGATATTTTTGAAATAAAGGAATTATAATTCAAAGAATAAAGTGGGGAAAAAAGAGAGATGTTCTTTCCACACAGTAAGTACAGATATGTAATTGGGTTTTTTTCTCTACAAAATATCTTTGGAGACTATTATTTGGCTACTTTTTCCAGCTACAGGTAGGGCTGGGAAGAATATGAAAAAGAACACTCGTTCTCTAAATTGGATCAGCTTCTCCCAGCATTTGCTATTGAAAGTCTGCAGAAGAGTGCCACAATATCAGATACACTTTAAACTTGCTCCTTTCTCACTAGGAAGAGTATATCAAAGCTCTTTGACAGTGAGAGCTTCTCCTGGAGCAGCAGCAGCAGCAGTCCTGGGGCCATCATTGCCACTGCAAGGCTCAACAGGGTGTTAGTCCCATTTCTGGGAGATGTGGGTATTCCAGGTGTGCTGAGGTTCTTACTGCACTTCTGACTCTCCAGCTGCTGCCTGGCCTCACAACAGGAATAACAGACCTTTATTTCCAAACCTCTGTGGTGAAGACATGGCAGTTGCCCCGAAAATCTGCTGCAAACTCATTTTATAATGAAATGCACTATAGATTTCACGGACAGGGAAAACAAGGGAGTATCTTTGCCTTTACCACAGGTTTTTGGTCCTTGAAAACATAGGTTCTTCTTCAGTCTCCTTTTCCTTAAGCAACAGAATTCTCATGCTTTTCTTCACAGAAAGGGTTGTAAAACATGGGCACAGCTGCCCAGGGCAGTGGTGGAATCCTCATCCCTGGAGGTGTCCAAAACCCATGTGCATGTGGCACCTGGGGACAAGGTTTAGTGGTGGACATGGGGGTGGTGCTGGGCTGATGGTTGGACTTGGTGATCTTAAAGGTCTTTTTCATCCTTAACGATTCCCTGATGCCTCAGACACCTTATTTTCCATATCCCTGATAACTCCCACACTCAGCTGGGGACTGTTGGCATCAGTTCACCTCCATCTCATTCTTGCAAGGCACATTTCAAACACTGAAAACTGAACAACTCCCTTGACTGAAGGCCTTGCCAAAGGCAAAAGCCCCTTCCCTGAGACCTAAGAAAGATTTTGCTATGGGAAAAAGAGACCCAGACCTTGGGTTAGTGAGGCTGAAGTAAAGGAATTATGGTCAATCCTATAGTGAGAGAATGACAAAAAAAGAAATGCTTAGTTGTAAGTGTGATGCCATTATGCTATTTTTTTTTTTGCTTTTTATATATACCCCCTCTATATACTCTTTTATATAGCTTTTATGTATTAAGGGCCTTTTAGCCCCCATACTTCTAATTCTCCAGGTTTGATAACCAGCACAGACCCAATATTCCCTTAAGACAGGAGACCAAACATCTCAGAAGCCTCAGACACCAAGGGCTTCTCTGGAACACATTTTGGAAACTGAGATAGGCCTGTCCAGGGGGGGAAAGTTCCTCGGGGAGGGGGGTTCACTCAGCCTCTCACTGGGGAATCTTTGATAGATATGTTAATTGGTAAGGCCTATAATTTATACCCAAACTATTGTGGGTGTGCATTTTGGGGGTTGCTCACGGGGGTGCATTTGGGTGTGCATTTGGATGTGCATTCCAGTGTGCTCCACCTGGATGGGGTGCACCAAGGATCCTTAAAATAAATACCGAGGTAAAATCCCTTTTTCCCCTCTAACCGTGTTTGGCTCTTGATTTTAAGACCAAGAAAAGGCATCAAGTGTATGAAGATGTTTTCAGTGCTTGAAGGTACCTCGTTGATTATCCATTACAAAGCAGGGGAATTGCAGATGGCACAGCTCTGTTTTACATATTATGTTACACAACCATGACTGGAGTGACCCCAAACTGCCACAACAAGGCATTCAACATTCATTTCAGGCCAAATGTAAAAAAGATATTCAGATGCCTAAAGATGCAGATTGAAATCACTCAAATGATTAAAGCTAATTAAATTCAGCATGCATATACAAGTATGATCTTGTAAATAGTTGTAAGGAAAATAGCATTCATTAGTTTGGGAATTATTAAATCAACATTTTGAACAGCTTCAGGAAAACAGGCACAGCAAGAACTGGGCTTAGATGAAGACTTTCATAAAATCATCAACTCAGTAGTTGGCAGCTGTCAAAAAGTGAAGTCTCAGGAGTTATTACAAAAGCAATACAGCATGAAACAGGTAAGAAGATGATACCATTACATATGTCCATGGATCTTTCATACTGAGTTCTCTGGGAAACTTTGGTGAAACAGAAAACAGGCGAAGTGGAAAAGGGTCAAAAGGGAGCAAAGACAGTGATGAAATGTATAGCCCGACTTCCATATGGGGATTGACTGAGTGGAAACCCTGCAGCACAGGAAAGGTTTGACTTGCAGGGGATATTTTATAAGGGTATGTGTTCTTGAATAGCCTGGAGGAGGTGAGTAAAAATCAACTACCCCTCTCATGCACCAGTTCTTGTGCTGGAAGAGGAAGGGAAGTTAGCAGAAATCGGGTTCTGAACAAACCAAAGCTGTTGTTCTCTCCAAAGCACTTGTTCAGCTCTTTCAAGGTACTGTAAATTTTGTGCATCGACAACATCCTTTGGTGAAGAGTTGTACAGGTCTGCCACAAGCTACAACAATCTGTCTCCCTTTGTGTTTTGGCTCTGGAGTTCTGCCCAATCAAACCTCCCATGGATGTTGTTCTGCACCTTCGTTGTCCTTTCCATTTGCTGCCTTTTCCATTTTTAATAAGCAAAAAGCTTACACGAGCTCCCAAAGCAACTGGACAAATGCTTAGCAAGAGCTGCAGCTGGGATTATAAAAGTGACAAATCCCATCAGCTCTGCCTAAAAAAATGGCTGGGAGATCACATGGGATTAGGCAGAGGAAGAAAGGGAGAGGGAAGGTGTGATACACACCCTAGTTTTACTTTTTTCTCGGCACCCATCCCCTTCTGGCCACTGTCAGAGTCAAAGCAGTGGCCAACTTGGTCCCAGCCAGCATGTCCATTCCTATGTTGGCTAAAATCAGAGTGAAATTTAAAAAAACAAATAATTTAATGGGCTTTTATCCAATAAAAAAACCAAACAGTATTTGTTGTTCCGCCTTGAGCTGGTTTTTTTGGAGCACCATTAGCTAGGAATTAATTAGCAGTAATTGGTAAACCCTTACTGTGAATCTTGCTGAAGAATTGATGGTTTATCAAGATGTTTTGTGAAGATGCATTCTCATGACTCAGAGGTGAGGATAACGTTTCCTGCAGGACTCCTGCAGGTTCCCTGCCATGACTCAGTGCTGTTATTCATTCGCCATGCTAAGGGCACAGCTGGTTTGTGAGAACAAGTGCCCAGACCGATGGGTTCTCATCACGACCAAAACCAGAGGGGACGGATGGCTTCCACCTCTCACACAGTTTTAATGCTGTCACACAAACTGCTCAGAAACTGAGCTGAAAGACACAAACAAGTCACTCCAGATTTTGGAGCATGTCCAATAGTCTGACACACAGATGTCGTGAAAACATCTTGCTCCTTATCTTTGATAGGGCAGATGCCAGAAACCTGTGATTTTGTGTTGTAAAAAGCTGATAAGCACACACAGATGCTTCCTGCTTGATACTGTAGGGTTCAGCAGAGTCCTCAGTATCAGCAGACACTGGCAAACAAACTCTTTTATCTTTGCTGGTATTTTGAGTCCTTTGATCCTCTTATTTCAAATCTGGATCCAAAAATTCCCAATTTATCTTTATTTTAGGCTCCTGAGAGAGAAAACAATCCTTTAAAAGCCATGGAACTCCCGAGTAGTGATGAAACCTTGTATTTTGAAAACATTTTTCAATCCCAGCAGCATTCTGAGGGCAAGGCTGGGCTCAAGAACAGGACTACTGTTTCTAAAGAAGAGGTGGTTCTCTGTTGTATCAATACAGGCTCAAAGCTTGTTGACCTTTTTTACCTTCTTCCCTGTACAGAAAAGGTTCGCTTCAAGCACCAGGCAAGCCTTGAGGCTCCCCTGTTCACATTTACTCTGCCATTTACACACCAAAAATACCCACCTTCAAAAGAGGAGCGTGAACCAATGCTTTGGTGTTTTTCTATCAGGAACCCAAATAAAAGAAATCATTATATTTGCAAAGCCATTTGTTACGTCAGATTATAGGCCAACATGCTGCATTTACAAATTCCTTTGCCTGGCAATATTTGGGGAGTAGCAGGAAGAAAACTTTCAGTAGACAAACAAGCTCTGTGTAATCAGGAAGTCAGTAAAAACCTGTTGTGGAACAGCAGCATAAGCTGCATAAACACTTTTACATTTCATGACTGACAAACAAAAGAGAGCTCCTAGATTTAAAGAGAGAACAACTAACAGATCAAAGTGAATGGAAAATGCTTTTGCTGCCTGCCCTTTGGAAGTTCCCTGCCTGTGAGCCTGCAGGCACAGCCACCAGCGACCACCCACAGCCAGCCAGGTGCCACTACGGACCAGGCAGCAGCAGCACCTGAGAAAACAGAGTCATTAAAATATTACAAGGCTTCACAGATCCCTTTATTCATAAGGAGACTACAGGAACTGAACCAAGCCTTAAACCCATCAGCAGCAAGACCTTATTTCGAGTATAAACATCAGCGAGTGACATCACGGAGGAGAGACTTCACTTCCAATCCAATTGACATTGTCTGATCTGCTTGGGAGACAAATGCTCTTAATTCCTGCAGGGGTAACTTGGGAGCAGTTTCCCAGGCTGATCACCTTGCCTTTGTAGGCCAGGCCAGCTCTGCTAGCCTGGGGGCTGTGATACTGACCTTAGCTGGGCATTTGGGTCACTGCTGCTTGGCCCCAGTGACTGCACACCCAGGAGCTCTCTCACAGGAGCTGTAAACACCCGGGAAGTACACTCAGCATTGAAGCTGTAGAACAATGTAGGCTGGCAACAGAACAGGCCTCAGCAGGAAAATATATTGGATGGGTTGATGGGTTGAGATTTTTTTTCCCAGAATGCACGCCTGGCTTTTTTTTGTTGTTAGTCTGTTTTTCTTTGCAAGTGTCGCATGCTATTATAGAAATGTAAAAGCTGAAATCTGCTTTTTCCTGAGCTGCAAACACAGTATTTCCCCACCCTCTTTATTCAAACCACTCGAATCAAAACTGTGGTCAGACACTTAGGAAACACAGCAGTTCCCAAAAGTCTGTGGAAAAGTTTTATTTTCTTATTTGCCTACTAGGACCGTATTTCCTTTCAGCCCTGTCACACTGCTCTTTCCACCAGATGGTTTGCTGGTTCCTATTCTAGCTAAGAGGGACTTAAGCAGCTTGAATTAATCCTTACAGTTGTCATCGACTAAGTGTTAATGCTCTGACACTGTTTTAATCCTTAGGGATTTCTTTCCCCTCTGCCCCCACCCTGCAGAAGGGAGGGAGGGAGGGAGGAGGGCACTCGGGGTGTTGAGCTGACAGAACAACACAACCCCGTGCTCCAGTTCAGCAACAAGGTTACAGGCACTCACCTGGATAATCCGTCCCGGGACACTCACATGGGAGATAAACAACTGCCAAGGAGCTTCTGTTACTGTAGGAAAAGTCAAAAATGTCAGTGATTATTTGTGAAGCAGGAGCACGTGTACACACCTAAGATTTGGCTTGTCCCTTTTTAGCTTGCTCTGCGTATTTTGTGTCCTCCACACCGCCCAATTTTTTTTACTTTTCCGCTTTAATGTATTCCCTGTTTTCTGCAAAGTAGAATTTTATATAAAATACCTTATTTTCCTTATAGAGTCCTTATTTCCTGCTGTACTGCTGAGCACACATGGACCCAGCTCACCTGCACGCCCTCTGTGTGCATTAGGAACAGCTGCTGGAATTTGGGGCATTAGCATATCGCTCATCTCCACTAACTCCTTATTATGGGTACACCCGATTCACACTGACCTTTTCACCACTCCTGGAACCCAGCTGCACCACTGCCACACTCCCACCTTCCCTTCCCACTGTCCCTCAGGAAAGCGTGGGATACTGGCTGTTCCCAGGAGGCACAGGCATCACCTGGCACGCATTTACCATTCGGGAAGAGATGATAACGTCTGTCACTTGTTTAGCAACAGAAGCAAATATTCAGGGAAAAAAATTAATTCAGTTAGAGTTTAAGAAGCCTCTTTGCTGCTGCTGGAGCTCTTCTGTGGCAAACCTTGCCACCAGAAAACATCTGAGCTCCTTCTGCAGGGCTACAGACAGCAATGTGGGAAGCATCCATAGATAGCAGGGCAGTTATTCAGGGGCACTGTTCCCACTGTCCTTGCAGCAAAGGTACACATAACAGAGAAATTATTTGGATTATTACATCAGAAACCACTTACTAGAGGAGTGATTTTAAACCATGCAGCACCAGGTCTGTTTAATTGGGACAAAACACACAGGCAGCCTGCCACCCCTAGATTTGAAAGCAGCTGTATTTGAATTCTTTGGAAAAATGCTTTGATTGAGAGATTTATAAATTGTCTCAGCAGCAACCAGACAGCCCTAGACATGCTACCTTCAGTAAACTAAAAGTGAAGTAATTCAGCAGAACTTAGACCATGATCTAACATCCACTGAGCTTAATAACCATTCACAAGTATGAAATTAATACTTTAGATGTTTGCAGGAAGAAGGTTTTAAATAAACATTTCCAGGTAGTGAATGAACAATTTCAAAAGAAAATAGAAGCTTTCTCTGGTTATGGCTGGGATCCCAAAGGAGCCATTCATAGTTCCAGCTTTATCTTTTCTGTCAGCTGGTTTTTTACTGTTTGCATTAGTATTTTAAGGAGCATAACCAAAGTGTTTTTATAGTAGAATTGCATATTTATTCTGTTTTATTCCACTTTTCTGCAGTGCTTTCAAGAAGCAGCAGAGGAATTTTTGCTCAGGTTTTCTAAGATTATTCTTCAAGCAGCAAGAGGGTGTGCAGGAGTTCTACCCAAAAACGAAGCAGGTGGAAACATGTTGGTCTAATGGAAAACTTAGCAAGGCTGCAGCTGGCATGACCAGCCTCCAGTGGTAGACTTTGGGTTATATTTATATTTCTCTGTGTGTATAATTTCTAAAGTGCTCTCCTACCCCTCCACATGTTTATACACTTTGTGCATTCCCTTTTTTCCACATGCCTGACTTTACCTGAACCACTTTTCTTCCCCACTGCATGCCTGGGCTCTGGCCTCTCACTCCTTGCAAGGAGGAGAAGATGAACAAACACAACTTTTCAATCCACTGCTGTGAATTAGGGCTCCAGAATTTATACCTCACGTTAATTTTAAGCAAAGTCTTGAACAGGGATACTGGAAGATAAAATGATATGTAAAATGCAATTAGAAATGGGGGGAAGGTTTAGTGTGCTGGGACAGCTTTTATTATCAATTTTCACACTACACCAAAGCTTGTTGTGTACTTTTAATTCACATTTCTGCTTTTTTCCCTCCTGTTTCTCTGTTTCATGTTATTGTAGAAACATGGAATTATAGAAAGGTTTGGGTTGGAAGGGGCCTTAAAGCTCATCTCTTTTCACCCCCTGCCATGGGCAGGGACACTTTCCACTAGCCCAGGGTGCTCCAAGCCCTGTCCAGCCTGGCCTTGGACACTTGCAGGGATCCAGGGGCAGCCACAGCTTCTCTGGGCACCCTGTGCCAGTGTCCCACCATAATATATAATTATGTATATTATTACACAGANGTCTCCACGTCCTTCCTGAACTGAGGGGCCCAGAACTGGACACAGCACTCGAGGTGCGGCCTCACCAGTGCCAAGCACAGGGGAAGAATGACATATTAAATATATGTTATAATATATGTAAATATCTATAAAAGTGCAAGGGTCCCAGCACAGTAAAGCAGGGCTGATGACTGATGTTAGTGTCTCAAAGGCCCAGTTTAAGCTGATTCACAGCTTTGTGGGATGTCTGCGGTGTCTGCATGAGGCACAGAAATCATGAGTCACCAGCACTGCCCTTCCTCTCATCTTACTGATCCCTGTTTCCTAAAATTGAAAGTATAAATTGAAACATTAAAGGGAAAATTGGGGTTTCAGTCTACTCCCAATTTACACACACACACACAGAATCCCCAGCTGTCCTGGGGACAGCAGTGGCACTGCAGCACTGCCTGTCCTCATCCACCTGCAGCAAGAAACCTGGTTTGACTCAAGCTACTGCCAACTGATCCCAAGAAGGGAATTGTGTCCCAGCATCAGGGCAGCCAGGCAAAGGATTCCCATTTTGGATCAATTTAAAAACCCTGGCATTTTGCTCAGACAAAGACACAGGGCCCTGTGGGAATGTGAGTTTCACAGATATTCATGGTACCTCCTGCCACTGAATTCCCCTTGTCCATCGAATACTGTAAGACTCTAAATAAACACTGAACAGTAGCAAATAATCACATTGGAAATAATCACAAGAATTGGTGCTCCAAAAGTTATCATTTCTACATGAAACCCTTTTTAGAGGTCCTCAGCCACTCAAAAAAGTCACAGGTAAATTCAAATGTGTGGTTATTCTATACCCCACTGCAGAAAGCCAGCTCAAGTCTTGGTGGCAATAGTTGTGTCTGATAAAAGTGTTGACCTACTGATTGATTTATGGAGATCTAATATTTAGGATTTCTCCAAAGTGCTGATGAGAAGACCATTCCCCTTTAGGAGGATTATCATTTTCTAAAAATGCCCCATCTCCTCAGATTGAGTTCCTGACCCTTGTTCCTCTCTGCTGTGCTCCAGAAGTTGAGCAGATTTACTTTGATTATGTATAATACCTTTACTTGCTTTCAAAATTATGGCCACGATTCTTATCTCCCAAAGACAGTTAATTAAAAAAATCCATTCATGGCAGCATTATTTTGCATGATGTCAGTGATTACCTCTGCTCTTACTCGGGACAACATCTTGTGCAAACCTGTGCCCCACAATTAGTAAGATAGTACTCCTGGTCAAAAAAAAAGGGAGGCAGCAATTGCTTTACTCACATCCTTCAGTGAATTTAAGTCCTGACATGTACACCTGCTCATGCTAAATACCTCTGGTTATTGTCTCTTCTTCAATTTAAATATGAATGTCTATTACTCTAACCAAACACAAAGCTCTGAGTAGAACATGTTTCAACTAAGATTCTCAGTCTTGTTGTGACCTGTAATGATCACCATACTTTCTGCCAGTCTGGCTGAATGTTTGCTTTGATGAATATTTTCCCCTCTGCTCACCAGCTAAAACAGCAGGAGAGTTCCCCTGGCCCAGCGGGTGCACGTGGTGCACACGCTGCCTGTCTTCCACGGAGAGGCAAGGACAGGCACAAAGGAACACACAGCGGGGTTGTTCCACAAAGAAAAGCTCTTCCCCAGTGCTGCAGCCTCCCAATCAAGCAGCCTCTGACAGAAAGGAGGAGGAAAGGCTTCACAGAGCAGCTCCCTCTCCTGCAGAGATGACAGGGATAAAGCAAAAGCAGCAGCAGAGCTATTCTTGCACTGCGGGGACTGAAAGCCTGCTCCTCTCAGCTGGACCTTGTAAGGGGCAGCTCTGGAGAAGACAAGGGACAGCTGAGGTCTTCTCCACTAAACCCACCAGCCTGACCTTCACATATTGATTTCATGGATGCTAGCAGAAAGGAAACAGCAGTTCTGAACTCCATATCATAAACCCCTGTCTGGAAAATCCCTGTGCCTGGAGTAGCTGGCAGAGCTCCAGGGAAACCCAGCACACCATCCCCTTCTGCTCAAAAAATTCCAGTGGATTCAGCCAACACTGTTTGATTGAAACTCTTCCCCAGACCTCTGTCCTTTCTCACCCCATAAGGTTCCAAAGAGTCTCCCAGCCCCTGGGTCTGTTTGGGCTGGCAAGTCCCACGTGGCTCTGGACTAACCAGCTACTCACAACTACCGAGAGCCCTTTTTAGAGGTCCCCAGCAAAAAAAATATCCCAGGTAAATTAAAATGTATGGTTATTCTATATCCCACTGCAGGTACTACTGGAGAATTGCAAGTTTAATCTGGTGAAATGTGCTATGCTTAAACCCTGCCAGATTCCTGGTTCTGTCAAGTTAACAACAGGCCTTTCCATCCGTGCCTTTATTGCAGGAATGCAGAGCTCTGCTTTCAAAGGAAATAGCTTTAGGCTGCATCACATGTTCTACCTCCATATGGGGAAGAGATAGAAAACCCTTTTCTTCAACATATCCAGGAAAACCGAGTTGCTGTCAAGGCTGACATAACAGTCTGCTTTATCTCCTCAGTGGATGAGCAGACTAAAATAGCCTTTTCCTCACAGAATGCTAACATGGTTCTGTTTCTATATATAAGCCCATGGATTTCTTGCAAATCTACTGATAAAACTAGCACTACAATAACTTAGGCAGACTACTCGGGGCTTTCTTCCTCTCTGGAAAATTTGAATATACTAGTATTTTTTTTTTCATTTTAAATCTTTTAAAAAGTTGCTTTAGGAAGACAACTTTTTTTCAGTGCATTTCCTAATTTGACAAGCACCTCAGAAAGCAGACATGAACCAAACGATGCTAACTTATGTCTTTGGGACATCTGTCAGCTCAGAAGGGACTTTGAAGGTAACCTCATTCCACCCCCTTTGTCACACCTTCCACCAGAGCAGGTGAAATTAAATATATGCCTTAAGTTATTACATATCCATCGAACAATATCGTGGCCAGGTGAATTCCAGCTTTGTTGGCAGTGGTAATGTCTGACCCTGCCTGCCCACATCTGACCTGGTGGCCAGTTTTTGGGAGGCTGCATTCCACTGCCAGTCACATGCACCCTGCTGGTTCCCAAACACCTTCCTGTCCTTTATGGCTTTGCCTGAAGCATTAGGAATTCTTCCTTTTAGACACATGTTCTGCATACTGTTAGTAGCTGATGGTATGCCAGCCCCCTTCTCCTCACCTATTTTCAGGTCTCCAAACAAACCTTTATGCAAATCTTTTTCAGTAGCCTGAAAATGACCTTAAGGGTGTTTTCCAGCCTAAATGAGTATACGAAAAGAAAGCAAAATGGATTATTTAGGGTAAGCATTCAGCAGTTTTTCTTATCGTTCTGAACTTCTTTCTCTCTGCTGTAGTTACTGGCAGGTTCCAACTACTTGTAGATTCAAGTTCAAGACCTGATGTAATTGTGACAACAATAGACCACACCTTTCTAAGGTTTCTAAGAAAGGAGTGGTCTAGAAAGTTTCTAAGGTGTGGTAACTATTAGTGTGTCTTGTGCTCGGAGGGATGGGTGAAGGGGTGAAAGGCAGCTGGCTTGGGAAGTGCTATTATATAATGCACCCATTCTGAGCTCCAATTAGACAGTAATGCAGTTATTTCTTTGTTTTCTTAAAGTTCCTCGGAGTAAGCTTTTTTCCTGCTGTTAAATCAACGTGGGCTTTAAATGTGGGAATTTTCCTTTAACGCTGTTCAGCAACTGGTTTCCATTTCCTGGTAATTAGTAAGTGCTGGCCTAGATATGCCAGAGCTACAGCAGAACAAAGGAGACAGAATCCTTGGATGAAGCCAGAGGGGAGGGGGGACTGGGTCTTGTAGTCTAACTCGACAGCTCGTTCATGGTGCTCCCTTCTTTGCAGTTGCTAAGTGGGATTTAGGACTCGTTTTTGTTTGGTTGGTTTTTTTAATGACTTGATTTTCCCTAAATGCAGACGATCATGCAGTGATATCCCGCTCACAGGCAGCTATGCTGGCCATCAGCTCTCCATGCTCTCCGCAGGTGTAAGGCTGCACAGAAAGCCCGGGTGACCCAGACACCTGCAGCAGATGGAAATCCAGGGGAAGCTGGGATGGGCGGGGTCAGATCTGATACAGTGACACTCGCATCCTCCTTTATTACTCATGCACTGATGCCTAGAAATCCTTTGTAACTGGGATAATTATACTGCTCTTCAGCTCTGCTGTTTTCATTTCAATGCTCCTATGTCTTGCTCACCTCCATTTACTGAGGTGTCACTGGTTTTTTAGGAAGGGAAGTTAAAAAGCTGTCACAGAAACTGAAGCTGAGGCACCCAGGAAAGTTCAAGATATCCCCTCCCCGAAAAACACAAAGCAGAATAAAAATGAAGAACACATCTTGCCGCACAGTTTGTATTTGCCATTATTATTATTATTTGCACTCTCTGCATGTTGGGTATTGCAAGGCAAAATAAACAGCTCTGAAACCTCTCTTCATTGCTCCTGAACAGTCTAGTGGGTCCATGTATCCAAATCTCTCATTAGTCAGCCAGACACTCCTACTATTTTCACCTCCTTGCTTTGTTTACCCATGATAGCATGACTGAATACATTTCTCCCTTACCATGCAAGTAGGTGTTATGATTTATGCTTTGTTTTCTTAAATAACCTCCTACAACAGACTACTCCATCTTCACAACACCATCTCCACTGTACTTCTATTTTTTCACAGGCACCAGCTGAGGTACCACTCACGTTGTCACTGCTGTAAGCCCTGAAGCCCAATCCCAGCACAAGAAGGATGTGGGCCCGTTGGAATGAGTCCAAAGGAGGCCACAAAGTTGATCCCAGAGCTGGAGCCCCTCTGCTCTGGAGCCAGGCTGGGACAGCTGGGGGTGTTCACCTGGAGAAGAGAAGGCTCCGGGGAAAACTCAGAGCCCCTTCCAGTGCCTAAAGGGGCTCCAGGAGAGCTGGAAAGGGACTTGGGACAAGGGATGGAGGGACAGACACAGGGAATGGCTTCCCAGTGCCAGAGGGCAGGCCTGGATGGGATATTGGGAAGGAATTGTCCCCTGTGAGTTTGGGGAGGCCCTGGCACAGGGTGCCCAGAGAAGCTGTGGCTGCCCCTGGATCCCTGCAAGTGTCCAAGGCCAGGTTGGACGGGGCTCGGAGCACCCTGGGCTAGTGGAAGGTGTCCCTGCCCAGGGCAGAGAGTGGGACTGGATGGGCTTTAAGGTCCCTTCCATCCAAACTACCTTGTGATTCTGTGATTCTACGAGTGAGGCAGCCTGGCTAGAACTGGGCAGGACTTTCTTTCTCAGGACTGACTGAGAGCTGCCTGTCAGCCACAATTCTGATGTAACAAGCAGATTGAGGGGCCGTGGGGAGAGAGGAAGAGTTCAGTCTTCAAACCTTTTCAATTATTGTCCTTTTACTTGAAACTTTTGGGAGAAGAAATCCTTGTCTGTCTGGAATAGAACAGAAATCACATGTCCATCTGCCAGCCTAAATTGTGTGATTTTTAGCCCATTCCAAACCTGAGTGTGCACTGACAAGTTTATAGATGAAAGTAATAAAATGTCATCCTTCAAGCCAATGATTCTTTACCACTGAATGTTACACAGAATTAAATCATTGTGTTCTGCTCCTGTCTGCCCATAGTAACCTCTGGTTGTAGCACTAGTGCTGATCTGTGATTCCACTGTTTTACAAGTCAAAATTACAAAAATCTCTATGATGCAGTACAAGAATTTCCAAACCAGCTAAAAATTATGGACCTTTGTAGAAGAAAAAATGTTACTTCAGGAAAAATGACTTACTTGATAATTACTGCTGAATAAAGCAGAGTAAATAGAGGAGGACTAGTACACTGTACTCACTACTGGATACACACTTCTCAATTCTGCTATTTCCCAAATCCATGGATTGTATTTATATTACAGATTAACTATCCCTGGAGTGAAAACATTACAAAACCTTGTTACTCGGTAAATATCTTTAAGCTAAATGTTCAAGTTAAATTTCAAACTCCTTTGTCCAGTTCATTACATCCTACTGGGCAATGTTTTTCTGTTAAATATCTTTCTGAATTGGTTTTGCTCTGGTTCATTATTCCTAAACAATCTCTTGAGGAAGTTCACAGGCTAAGGACTTACCGTGTCTTTCCAAATACAAATGCCTCTCTTAAACTGTGCTGTCAACAGTCACGAGGTCTCCCAGCCCTGTTAGTGGGCATGTGGTGAGAAACAAGAAAAATATTGTACTTACAAGTTTTGGAACTTAGAAACAGAAGCACAGCTGATCACAGGCTCTCTTAATTCATGACCCCACATAGCCTGCCTAGGAAAGACCTGCTCTGCCACAGGGAAGTGCAGAGACCTGTGTCAGAAGCAGATATAATGCACCTTTACTTCCCTTCATCTTCAGGTGGAGTCACTTGACCTCCCAAAGAGGCCACTTCATGCTCCTTGTGTATAAAATATGCTCAGGTTTACCCAGAGTTTGCTGTCTTGTAACGCAACCTCCTCAAGGCATTCAAGGAATGAAAAGAAAATGTTGCAGTAATAAGGCAGAATCCTTTTTCTCTGATAGAAAGACCCAGCAAGTTTCTATTTCTTCATTAATATAAGATAGCTTGGACTCAACTAAAACTTTTGTAACCCAATCTGCTTTCATGGGGCTTGTTTGTCCTGGAACCTGACCCCTTCAGCCTGTCACAGATCTGTTTTATCAACATAAAATGCCATTAATAATTAGGTACCTCCATCCTCTGACCATGGGAACTAAATTATGTGTACCACCTAACATCCTTCTTGCTTCAGAAATCTTTTCATCTCTGTGTTAGTTATCTTTTCATCACTGTCATTATAAAAATGGATATGAATTTGAAAATGGGTCATGCAGAAAGAAAATATTCCAGAAATGAATGCCCCAAGACATAATCAGAACCTTTTAAATCTTTATCTTTCAGTGGGTTCAGTGGAGCTATAGTGACTTAAGTAATTCTTTTTATGGTAGTCAGTGATCAGAAAATACTTCTGCATGTTCAGTAATGCTTCAGCACTCATTCTTTACACACTATAGTAGTTTATTTTGCAATTTATATTTACGAGTTTCGTATCAGGAGGTTAGTGGCACTTTCACATATTCATATAAGCTCTCAGTTTCATAAATGTAGTATCATGAATAATTGTCATCACCCAAGAGGGATGTAAAACCTACCAAGTTTTTTTTTTTTAAAAATTGAATAACCCTTATCTCACACCAGGGATTTCTTGGTTTTAAGTGTCTCCAATTAATTACTGCTGCCTCGTAGATTCATAAGCTATCCAATATTTCCTGCAGAGACATAGAGGCACATCCAGAAAATATGACTTGCTCACTAAAGAGAATGCTCCCACTGACTGTGCTAACAGCTAAGGTTTCTTACATCTTCAATAGCTACAGTCTTGAAAATATTTACAACTTTTTTATCTTCCCTTTCCCCCCCTTTCCCATGGTGTCATATGAGATCTGACAGTGTATCATTAACTTTTTGAAATGTCCTGAATAACATTTGGAGCTGGGCTGATCTCATGTGCAATCATCTTAATGGAATTTAAGTAAGAAGCTCTTACTCCATCTACTAAATCTGGTTTGTTTTAGCTTCACCTTTCAAACTGCCCAAATGCATGACATCTCCTGAAAATTTCCAATGTATATACTATGAGGTGATACCCAACTTAGTTTGTGCTATGAAAGTCTGATCAGTTCCCATAGAAATAAATTTAAAACATTGTGTTGACTTAATGAAAACTGAATTTGACCCTAGAAGAGTGAGACTCTGCTTGTATGAACAGAGAGAATGTGGTATTTCTTTCTCTGTTTAAAGAGAGAATGAAAGTTCAGGAATCTCTTATTAGAGAGAAGGAGAGAGATAAAGGCATCATTCCAGTGAAGTCAGCAGAGATAAACTGATAAAACTGCTTTCAGATGAATTCTGATGAATGATGCAAAGCCAGAGTAGCTGTGAGAGCCTCTGGTTAAAACCAAGCCACAAAATAGACATGTTTCTCAAGACAGAGACACTGCTGTGTTTATGAACATAAGGACATATATTCAGCTCAGCATTTTCATCTTTTTCCTTTCATACTTGCATTTATGATCTCATCTGGCTTTTCTGCCCTTGATTTCTTAGCAGTCATAACCTTCAGTACTCTGAGCTTAGGGACTCTGTGAGTTGCTCTGGATTCAGCACCTGTGGGGCACTGCAGCAGCACTGTCACCTGGACTTTTTAAACTTTTATGCTGCAACTTTCGTGTTTTGCAAACCATACTTCATGCAGGGCTAAAGAGTTCCCTGAAAAACAGGCTTGCCCACCTCAGTCTAGGTTCAGAAGTCTTCCTGTGCTCTGCATAGTCTCCCTGAAGTTTCTGGCATGCTTTGGCTCCCTAGGATCTTCCAGAGGGAAGGACAGCAGCTGAAAAAGCTGAATTAGTCTGTGTGTGACTGGGCATTTTGGGGTTTCTGCAATCAGCTCTGAAACTCCTTCTGGAAGCTTCCACACAGCAGGGACCAGGCTGAAGCTGTTACCACCTGTAGGTTGTGAAGTGAAGGGGAACCCACTGGTTCCCTCCTTATCTAAAACTTGGCAGCATTCATCTCTAGTAGGGTAATTCCTGTATATCTGCACCAACCCTGGAACAGAGCTTGGCCTTCGGATGGGAACAATCATCACAGATGAAACGCTGAAGCAGCATCTGTAAAAGCTTTAAGTTCTTTTATACTTAAAAAAGAGCTGTAAACTTACGCAGAATCTGGATTTTTTGGAAAATCATAGTCATAGAGTGGTTTGTGTTGGAAGGTCATGTCATTCCACCCCCTGCCACGGGCAGGGACACCTTCCACTAGCCCAGGGTGCTCCAAGCCCCGTCCAACCTGGCCTTGGACACTTGCAGGGATCCAGGGGCAGCCACAGCTTCTCTGGGCACCCTGTAATTTTGCTTAAAGATGAGTAACCTCCCCTACAGAAAATAAAGTTGCTGGGCCTCCAGCCAGGTGAAATGCTTTGTCTGTTTAATTGATCTGGTTTTGCAAGTGAAAAAGTGTATTGGATGCTAAAGCCCAGCTGCTTTTGGGTGGGACAGTTCCCATAACCGGGAACTACAAAAAGAGAAAAAAAATCCCACCATTATTTCAACATTGAGGTTCTTCATTAAAACTACATTAAAAAATACATTAAACAAGGAATATAAAAAAATGAATTTTAGAAGAAAGGGCAAATGAGGCACTGTTAGTAAAGACAGTGAGTAAGGAAACAACTGAGATGGATTTGATTAATACATTAGGAATGACAAAATAACCCAAGCAATGTTCAGTTTCCCAGCATTAAGTAACCTTAATTACATTCTCCTTCTCCAATACATGTTTGCCCCAGGGCATTTATGCACCATGTTGAACAGTAAATTTATGTATTTCTTTATGTAAGTCTCAGTATCAGCAGCCTCCTTTAAAAAGCAAAGTTAAGGTCATGCAATGTTCTATATTTACAGTCTACAGCCCACTGGAGCCAGATTCAGTCTCCCACTGAATCCCCAGCACCAGCCTGAGCCTGGTTAATGTGAGATTTCTTACCCTGGGGAGTGTAAGTGCTGTCTGGTCTGTCTGCCACCCACTGAAATAGTGCATTTACCACTTGCTCTAGGTGAGAAAGTGAGTACCAAGATTATGACTCAAGGTCTCTACCAGGTTTTACAGCTGTATGTATTTTTATATATGAACTTTTATCTGCATTTTCCAGGGGCAGGTAGTGATGGAATGACGGATAATGACTTTAAACTGAACAAAGTAGGTTTAGATTGGATATTGGGAAGGAATTCTTCCCTGTGAGTTTGGGGAGGCCCTGGCACAGGGTGCCCAGAGAAGCTGTGGCTGCCCCTGGATCCCTGCAAGTGTCCAAGGCCAGGTTGGACGGGGCTTGGAACACCCTGGGCTAGTGGAAGGTGTCCCTGCCCATGGCAGGGGTGGGATTGGATGGGCTTTAATGTCCCTTCTCAAACAAACCATTCTGGGATTCTGTGACATTGCTGGGAGGCTGTGGAGAGCAGCAGTGACAAGGGAAGATTTGCTGCTGCCCAATCCTCATCAGCCCAATCTCAGCCAAACCTGAAGCAAGGGCAAAGTGCTCTGAATTCTCCCCTTGCCTACGGCTGGCAACAATTTTTGTGCCTGTGGATGTCATGTGTGGAGGAGCCAAGGGCTGCACTGGTGCTCCCCAGCTGTGCTGTGTCTTTTCCCCCTTCCCAGGAGAAGGGTGGCCAGCCCAACACTGCTGTCAGAGCTTCTGCTGTGGCTCTTTAGACACAGCCTGCTGCCAGGTGGCCAAAGACCCCAAATCAAATGGGAAATGATAAAGGAAGAGTTAACATGAAACATCTGAAACCACATTCCCCTATTTGCAAATTCTCCATATATTTTTCTCAATGGAAATGATCTGTGGAGGGAAAGAGATAATGGCTGTTTATAGAAGTGCCACTGTTTGTTATCACTGTGAAATAAGAGCAAATCCTGAAAAAAGTAAAATTATCTAAATTATGAGAGAGGTAGTTAAACCTCACAGTGGTGACATTTCAAACTGTAAATATTGGAATGAAGCAAGTGAATAATCCCTTTCCATAAAGCATTGCTCAAAATAGCTGACATTTTCAGGCCCTGTTTTAGCACCTTGCTGTATGTCAAATACTACTGCCACATTAAAATATAAATTTCAACTTTGAAATGTTACAGAAATAACTCCTCACTAACCTGAGGAAAGATGTCACTGTCAAATTAAACCAAATGAATTCACCAGCATAAACCATCTTGTCTCCTGGTATGGATGGACTGCAAAGAAATAAGATGACATTTGTACAGAGACAAACAGAATTGAAGTAGGGGGCCAGAGTACCTTTCTGGAGGAATCTGATGGATTATTATTCTACATTACATTGTGTCTGTGTTGTATTGACCCCATCAACCACTGTGCACCCAGTTTTGGGAAGGGAACATCTGAGTTTTATTCATCAGAAGCACTTTTAATAGTTACTCTGCTACAACCAAAAGCAGTTTTGCATTTCAAAGGGATTCCTTGTATTTATCCCCTCATTAAACAACCTATTTTTCAGCTGGAGACAGGTTTCATATAGTGAAGTGTTAATATTTAAAACTAGCATCTTCTCATGCTGAGGATGTTACCTCCTGATTAAACCAGGGATTCAGCTCAGCTGGGCAAGTTACTTCACATCTCTCTGAGATGTCAGCACTCGTGGGATCAGATTGACACCAGTCTCCTCCATGCAAAGATGGGGCAAGGTTTATTAGCTCTGTGTAAAGTTTAAATGAAGGATATTGATCCTGAGATGTGAGGAAGATCTTGCTCTTCCTCCCAGCCCAGCATAAAATTCAGGTTTCACAGCCTGCGGTGGCTGGGCTGCTGACCCACTGATAAGCCGCATGTAGGTGAGCATTTAAACATCAAAGCCCTGGCTGGGAGGGTGAGCTGATCCAGGTTAAGCAGCCTCCATGAAGTTTAGCTTTTGGGCTGCACAGTGCCCCTCACACATGAGGCAGAGCAGCTCAGCTGAAGTTTGGTGGTCAAGGATGGCTCCACTCGGTCTGTCACTATGCTGAAGGTCGAGGTCCTGCTATTCTGATGCTTTTAGGGCTTAGGAAAATATTTCATTTTTACATTTGTTCTCAGGAAGTATTTGCTGCACAAGAGTTTATAAGCATGGAAGTGTACAAGAAATGGCTGAATGTGGCACTCAGTGCTCTGGGCTGGGTGGCATGGTGGGGATCAGTCATAGATTGGACTCCATGATTTTGGAGGCCTTTTCCGACCTGAATGATTGAGGGATTCTGTGTTGTTTTCCACAGAGGAGGTGTGTGAGTTTATTCTCACATTGCTTTTGAACCTAGGAGACCTTTTCCTGCTCACCAGTTACACCTGAGCAACATTCCCGATCCCAAGCTCAAGCAGAACAAGCTAATTGCAAAGAGACTTGCTGTACACAGAGCTACTAACTGCAATTAGAGTCTAACACAACAAGAAGGCTGACATTAAATTTTGCTATCTGGCCTCCATCAGCTCACACAGACTGGGGTTGTACATTTCATTTCCCATCACATGACTTCCCTGTATGTTCCATGGCAGTCAGCCTTGAAAGCCACCAGTTATAATCTACAAGCCCCATTAAATTTTCATAAATATTCAACTTTGGTGGTGATTTCCTGAACACCCTGTACTTGATTTTGTCTTTCACCAGGGATAATTTCCCTTGATAAACACTGATGAAAACGCAGCCAAAGTTAATTGATTTTCTGTTTTTCACTCTGAGCATAGTTACTCTCGGGTTTGCTCTGTTTGCACATGCCAAGGACCAGTTGTCTTAGAGAAGGACTTACTGTGCCTGAGTGACTGCAGCATCTTCCCCCAGGCATTTGTGTGCCAGTCATCTCCAGTCAGCCAGAAGTCTTTTGCCAGCCATTTTCAGACTCCAGGACAGCATCAATCTCGTGCTGGGAAACCTTACGAAATTGAAAGCTGCTGTCACCATCAGCAATCCAGACACCCTCCCTCCCTTTCACACAACAGTGTGATTTCTCACTGAAGAGATGTTTCCCAGAAAACAGATGTTTCTGTTTGAACCAGAATTATTTTTAAAAGGTGCTTTTTAGAAGTTTAGTTAATCTTTTAAGGGCAGTGGTATCAGGAGCATCATGGTGAAGTCTGGCAGTGTTCCATGTCTCCTAAACTGAACTGATAGAACTGAACTGCCACTAATCAAAACCCACTTGATATTTAGTGACAAAAGCACCTTAACTTGTGCTGTGATCTGGTTTAAACCCAGAAGAGCAAAGAAAACTAAGTCTCTGTGCACAAAACAGAAAGAACTTTGGAGGTTCAAAATACACCCAAAACTGAGATTAAAGCCAAATGAGGTTAGATGTTGGTGCCAAAAAATTTATATGTTTCATTTAATAGTAAAAGAGACAAAGAGAAAGAAAGAGAAAAGAAAGAAAGAGAGAAATAGANGCCCAGCTGCTTTTGGGTGGGACAGTTCCCATAACCGGGAACTACAAAAAGAGAAAAAAAATCCCACCATTATTTCAACATTGAGGTTCTTCATTAAAACTACATTAAAAAATACATTAAACAAGGAATATAAAAAAATGAATTTTAGAAGAAAGGGCAAATGAGGCACTGTTAGTAAAGACAGTGAGTAAGGAAACAACTGAGATGGATTTGATTAATACATTAGGAATGACAAAATAACCCAAGCAATGTTCAGTTTCCCAGCATTAAGTAACCTTAATTACATTCTCCTTCTCCAATACATGTTTGCCCCAGGGCATTTATGCACCATGTTGAACAGTAAATTTATGTATTTCTTTATGTAAGTCTCAGTATCAGCAGCCTCCTTTAAAAAGCAAAGTTAAGGTCATGCAATGTTCTATATTTACAGTCTACAGCCCACTGGAGCCAGATTCAGTCTCCCACTGAATCCCCAGCACCAGCCTGAGCCTGGTTAATGTGAGATTTCTTACCCTGGGGAGTGTAAGTGCTGTCTGGTCTGTCTGCCACCCACTGAAATAGTGCATTTACCACTTGCTCTAGGTGAGAAAGTGAGTACCAAGATTATGACTCAAGGTCTCTACCAGGTTTTACAGCTGTATGTATTTTTATATATGAACTTTTATCTGCATTTTCCAGGGGCAGGTAGTGATGGAATGACGGATAATGACTTTAAACTGAACAAAGTAGGTTTAGATTGGATATTGGGAAGGAATTCTTCCCTGTGAGTTTGGGGAGGCCCTGGCACAGGGTGCCCAGAGAAGCTGTGGCTGCCCCTGGATCCCTGCAAGTGTCCAAGGCCAGGTTGGACGGGGCTTGGAACACCCTGGGCTAGTGGAAGGTGTCCCTGCCCATGGCAGGGGTGGGATTGGATGGGCTTTAATGTCCCTTCTCAAACAAACCATTCTGGGATTCTGTGACATTGCTGGGAGGCTGTGGAGAGCAGCAGTGACAAGGGAAGATTTGCTGCTGCCCAATCCTCATCAGCCCAATCTCAGCCAAACCTGAAGCAAGGGCAAAGTGCTCTGAATTCTCCCCTTGCCTACGGCTGGCAACAATTTTTGTGCCTGTGGATGTCATGTGTGGAGGAGCCAAGGGCTGCACTGGTGCTCCCCAGCTGTGCTGTGTCTTTTCCCCCTTCCCAGGAGAAGGGTGGCCAGCCCAACACTGCTGTCAGAGCTTCTGCTGTGGCTCTTTAGACACAGCCTGCTGCCAGGTGGCCAAAGACCCCAAATCAAATGGGAAATGATAAAGGAAGAGTTAACATGAAACATCTGAAACCACATTCCCCTATTTGCAAATTCTCCATATATTTTTCTCAATGGAAATGATCTGTGGAGGGAAAGAGATAATGGCTGTTTATAGAAGTGCCACTGTTTGTTATCACTGTGAAATAAGAGCAAATCCTGAAAAAAGTAAAATTATCTAAATTATGAGAGAGGTAGTTAAACCTCACAGTGGTGACATTTCAAACTGTAAATATTGGAATGAAGCAAGTGAATAATCCCTTTCCATAAAGCATTGCTCAAAATAGCTGACATTTTCAGGCCCTGTTTTAGCACCTTGCTGTATGTCAAATACTACTGCCACATTAAAATATAAATTTCAACTTTGAAATGTTACAGAAATAACTCCTCACTAACCTGAGGAAAGATGTCACTGTCAAATTAAACCAAATGAATTCACCAGCATAAACCATCTTGTCTCCTGGTATGGATGGACTGCAAAGAAATAAGATGACATTTGTACAGAGACAAACAGAATTGAAGTAGGGGGCCAGAGTACCTTTCTGGAGGAATCTGATGGATTATTATTCTACATTACATTGTGTCTGTGTTGTATTGACCCCATCAACCACTGTGCACCCAGTTTTGGGAAGGGAACATCTGAGTTTTATTCATCAGAAGCACTTTTAATAGTTACTCTGCTACAACCAAAAGCAGTTTTGCATTTCAAAGGGATTCCTTGTATTTATCCCCTCATTAAACAACCTATTTTTCAGCTGGAGACAGGTTTCATATAGTGAAGTGTTAATATTTAAAACTAGCATCTTCTCATGCTGAGGATGTTACCTCCTGATTAAACCAGGGATTCAGCTCAGCTGGGCAAGTTACTTCACATCTCTCTGAGATGTCAGCACTCGTGGGATCAGATTGACACCAGTCTCCTCCATGCAAAGATGGGGCAAGGTTTATTAGCTCTGTGTAAAGTTTAAATGAAGGATATTGATCCTGAGATGTGAGGAAGATCTTGCTCTTCCTCCCAGCCCAGCATAAAATTCAGGTTTCACAGCCTGCGGTGGCTGGGCTGCTGACCCACTGATAAGCCGCATGTAGGTGAGCATTTAAACATCAAAGCCCTGGCTGGGAGGGTGAGCTGATCCAGGTTAAGCAGCCTCCATGAAGTTTAGCTTTTGGGCTGCACAGTGCCCCTCACACATGAGGCAGAGCAGCTCCGCTGAAGTTTGGCAGTCAAGGATGGCTCTACTCGGTCTGCCACTATGCTGAAGGTCGAGGTCCTGCTATTCTGATGCTTTTAGGGCTTAGGACAATATTTCATTTTTACATTTGTTCTCAGGAAGTATTTGCTGCACAAGAGTTTATAAGCATGGAAGTGTACAAGAAATGGCTGAATGTGGCACTCAGTGCTCTGGGCTGGGTGGCATGGTGGGGATCAGTCATAGATTGGACTCCATGATTTTGGAGGCCTTTTCCAACCTGAATGATTCAGGGATTCTGTGTTGTTTTCCACAGAGGAGGTGTGTGAGTTTATTCTCACATTGCTTTTGAACCTAGGAGACCTTTTCCTGCTCACCAGTTACACCTGAGCAACATTCCCGATCCCAAGCTCAAGCAGAACAAGCTAATTGCAAAGAGACTTGCTGTACACAGAGCTACTAACTGCAATTAGAGTCTAACACAACAAGAAGGCTGACATTAAATTTTGCTATCTGGCCTCCATCAGCTCACACGCACTGGGGTTGTACATTTCATTTCCCATCACATGACTTCCCTGTATGTTCCATGGCAGTCAGCCTTGAAAGCCACCAGTTATAATCTACAAGCCCCATTAAATTTTCATAAATATTCAACTTTGGTGGTGATTTCCTGAACACCCTGTACTTGATTTTGTCTTTCACCAGGGATAATTTCCCTTGATAAACACTGATGAAAACGCAGCCAAAGTTAATTGATTTTCTGTTTTTCACTCTGAGCATAGTTACTCTCGGGTTTGCTCTGTTTGCACATGCCAAGGACCAGTTGTCTTAGAGAAGGACTTACTGTGCCTGAGTGACTGCAGCATCTTCCCCCAGGCATTTGTGTGCCAGTCATCTCCAGTCAGCCAGAAGTCTTTTGCCAGCCATTTTCAGACTCCAGGACAGCATCAATCTCGTGCTGGGAAACCTTACGAAATTGAAAGCTGCTGTCACCATCAGCAATCCAGACACCCTCCCTCCCTTTCACACAACAGTGTGATTTCTCACTGAAGAGATGTTTCCCAGAAAACAGATGTTTCTGTTTGAACCAGAATTATTTTTAAAAGGTGCTTTTTAGAAGTTTAGTTAATCTTTTAAGGGCAGTGGTATCAGGAGCATCATGGTGAAGTCTGGCAGTGTTCCATGTCTCCTAAACTGAACTGATAGAACTGAACTGCCACTAATCAAAACCCACTTGATATTTAGTGACAAAAGCACCTTAACTTGTGCTGTGATCTGGTTTAAACCCAGAAGAGCAAAGAAAACTAAGTCTCTGTGCACAAAACAGAAAGAACTTTGGAGGTTCAAAATACACCCAAAACTGAGATTAAAGCCAAATGAGGTTAGATGTTGGTGCCAAAAAATTTATATGTTTCATTTAATAGTAAAAGAGACAAAGAGAAAGAAAGAGAAAAGAAAGAAAGAGAGAAATAGAAAAGAAGTGTGCATGGGGGGTGGGGGGACAGAGTGACAGGGGTTAGGTGGAAGCATTATCACCCTTCCAGGGGTTCCAACGACATCTTGTTGCTCCCCTCCATCTGATCTTCTTGGTGGTGAGGGTCATGGCTGCCATGCCACGCCACACTGCCACATGCCAAAGAGTACAGAATCCCATGGATTAATGTACACTTTGGGCAGGTGGGAACACCCACGTGCCTCCCTTGCAGGGGGCCAGTTCCACACTGTCCCTTGCAACACTGAGGATTTGCTGCATCATCTCTGGTGCAGGGTCTGGGGACACCTTTGGGGGGGTCTTTGATGGGCCATGACACCCCCTCTGGCCTTCACATGGATGCAGCTTCTCCCCGGGTGAAGGGGCCCTCAGCTGGGCTCCTCTGCACAGTGGGGGATGGGTGGTCACTGCCCCTCTGACCAGAGGCTTTTCCAACACACACCCAAAGCCTCTCTCCCCCCACCCTTTGGTGTGAGGGTCTGTGTGAGCCTGGCAGCTGATAGCCCTGGGGCTGTGGCCTCCACCCCAAAGGTGCTAAGCTTGATCCCTCTGAATGTATTCTTCTCTCCCAGCCCAGACTTGAGTCACTTTATCTTATCTTCATCAGCCAGCGGTGTGTAGGGCCTCACTCTGAAGGCCTATTCAGGGTGAGGTAGTCTTCTTCTTTTATCATGCAGTTTTGCTATAAGTCCTTCATGAAAATATTTAAGTCATAAAAGATACTATTTCAGTCTCTGACAACTTGCTTAAAAATAACAGCCCAAATTCGTCAAGGCTTTTACAACATTTGATATTGTGAGTTCAAAACAGGAAGATAAACAGCAAATATAGATGTGGTTTTGTATTGCTTATTGTTTCTGATGGCATCATGCCCACATACTGCTTTCTGCAGACATGCCTCCAGCTTACAGATCATTTCCCTGCTCAAAGCCCTCCAAAGATTAGTGACTATGTCAACATGGGTTTGTACAAGAGCAGCCCTCAGGGCAAGTGCAGGATAGTTGCAAGGCTGGAAATTCTACAGCAAAAATGCCTTAAACACATGACTGTGTCGCTCTGTTCTTAGTGCAAGTTAAGAAGCACTGTCATTATATTAAGGATTCCAAATGTTTTCTGTTCCCTGCTGTTTTACAGGAAAATTATCACCCAGCTCCTAAAGATTCAGTGATGTCCAAAAGCTTCTCTGCAAAATTCCCCATTTGGTTCTTGTGCATTTGCCAGGCACCTTTGCTGTTTCCCTTTTCCTGTTCTTGCTGTAGCTGGAGGAGCCAACCTGGTTGCGTTTGCTTTGCATGAGCAAGGCTGTGCAGAGGTAAACAGCCACACGAACCTGCCAGGGAATGGGCAGAGTCAGAGAGCATCAGGAAAATCTGAGGATTCAGTTACATGATCTCATCTTCCAGCTCATGGGTCGCTGCAAGGCCAGCTCTGCTGAGCTCCTGCTTTTGGAATTAGGATGTGTGGGCACCTCTCATCGTGTGTAGGTTACCTGTGATGAAACCATAAGGGAAATCATCCCTGAGGCACACTGAGGGAAATTAAAAGACAATTTCTCTTTTCGTTCCTGTTACTGGAATTGTATAGCAAACAAATCCATTCCCTGTTCTCTGCTGTGAGGGTGGGGAGGCCCTGGCATAGGATGCCTAAAGAGGCTGTGGCTGCCCCTGGATCCCTGGAAGTGTCCAAGGCCAGGTTGGACAGGGCTTGAAGCAGCCTGGGCTAGTGGAAGGTGTCCCTGCCCATGGCAGGGGAGTTGGATGAAGTGATCTTTAAGATCCCTTCCAACCCAAACCAGTCTGGGATTCTGTGATTCTATTGATGGGATTTTCAAAGCAAAGCCACAGTTTTAGCATCCAAAGTTGATTTATTTACAATTAAGTCCTTAATACCAGGTGTTTGGAAGTATTTAAGCCTTGAACAAAAAGAAAAGCTTCAGGTGCTTATGANCAGGTGGGAACACCCACGTGCCTCCCTTGCAGGGGGCCAGTTCCACACTGTCCCTTGCAACACTGAGGATTTGCTGCATCATCTCTGGTGCAGGGTCTGGGGACACCTTTGGGGGGGTCTTTGATGGGCCATGACACCCCCTCTGGCCTTCACATGGATGCAGCTTCTCCCCGGGTGAAGGGGCCCTCAGCTGGGCTCCTCTGCACAGTGGGGGATGGGTGGTCACTGCCCCTCTGACCAGAGGCTTTTCCAACACACACCCAAAGCCTCTCTCCCCCCACCCTTTGGTGTGAGGGTCTGTGTGAGCCTGGCAGCTGATAGCCCTGGGGCTGTGGCCTCCACCCCAAAGGTGCTAAGCTTGATCCCTCTGAATGTATTCTTCTCTCCCAGACCAGACATGCGTCACTTTATCTTATCTTCATCAGCCAGCGGTGTGTAGGGCCTCACTCTGAAGGCCTATTCAGGGTGAGGTAGTCTTCTTCTTTTATCATGCAGTTTTGCTATAAGTCCTTCATGAAAATATTTAAGTCATAAAAGATACTATTTCAGTCTCTGACAACTTGCTTAAAAATAACAGCCCAAATTCGTCAAGGCTTTTACAACATTTGATATTGTGAGTTCAAAACAGGAAGATAAACAGCAAATATAGATGTGGTTTTGTATTGCTTATTGTTTCTGATGGCATCATGCCCACATACTGCTTTCTGCAGACATGCCTCCAGCTTACAGATCATTTCCCTGCTCAAAGCCCTCCAAAGATTAGTGACTATGTCAACATGGGTTTGTACAAGAGCAGCCCTCAGGGCAAGTGCAGGATAGTTGCAAGGCTGGAAATTCTACAGCAAAAATGCCTTAAACACATGACTGTGTCGCTCTGTTCTTAGTGCAAGTTAAGAAGCACTGTCATTATATTAAGGATTCCAAATGTTTTCTGTTCCCTGCTGTTTTACAGGAAAATTATCACCCAGCTCCTAAAGATTCAGTGATGTCCAAAAGCTTCTCTGCAAAATTCCCCATTTGGTTCTTGTGCATTTGCCAGGCACCTTTGCTGTTTCCCTTTTCCTGTTCTTGCTGTAGCTGGAGGAGCCAACCTGGTTGCGTTTGCTTTGCATGAGCAAGGCTGTGCAGAGGTAAACAGCCACACGAACCTGCCAGGGAATGGGCAGAGTCAGAGAGCATCAGGAAAATCTGAGGATTCAGTTACATGATCTCATCTTCCAGCTCATGGGTCGCTGCAAGGCCAGCTCTGCTGAGCTCCTGCTTTTGGAATTAGGATGTGTGGGCACCTCTCATCGTGTGTAGGTTACCTGTGATGAAACCATAAGGGAAATCATCCCTGAGGCACACTGAGGGAAATTAAAAGACAATTTCTCTTTTCGTTCCTGTTACTGGAATTGTACAGCAAACAAATCCATTCCCTGTTCTCTGCTGTGAGGGTGGGGAGGCCCTGGCATAGGATGCCTAAAGAGGCTGTGGCTGCCCCTGGATCCCTGGAAGTGTCCAAGGCCAGGTTGGACAGGGCTTGAAGCAGCCTGGGCTAGTGGAAGGTGTCCCTGCCCATGGCAGGGGAGTTGGATGAAGTGATCTTTAAGATCCCTTCCAACCCAAACCAGTCTGGGATTCTGTGATTCTATTGATGGGATTTTCAAAGCAAAGCCACAGTTTTAGCATCCAAAGTTGATTTATTTACAATTAAGTCCTTAATACCAGGTGTTTGGAAGTATTTAAGCCTTGAACAAAAAGAAAAGCTTCAGGTGCTTATGAAAGGGCTCTATTTTTCACAAGTTATTCATCAGTCTTTTTTGCTGGAAAAGGCACAGAGTTCAGTCTCTTTGCCCTAAAATTTCCTGATCAGGATATGCAAACAGTGGGGCTTGGCTGCCTTGTTCATCATTTGGGGAGAATTTATGCTACTTTACATGGATACTGGGCCATGATGACACGTACTGGGCCATGATGACACGTATCAAAAAATATAGAAAGATGCATAGAGAGAGATCAGTCCCTAGAGATTTACCCTACAGACACTCTGGGATGTCAGTTAGATGCCTAATGGGATTTTTAAAAGTACCTTCATAAATTAAGCACCCAGTTGCCTTGAGATTTAGGCACCTCGTTTTCTTTTCATTAGATTTTCCTTTGAAAAATGTGATGTCTGAGTTCCAACTGCATTTCTAGGGATGCAACAATCTCTGGAAATTGGGCTTTAAGCGATTTGCCAGGCAGCACATGGTATGTCAGTGAGCAAGTGCAAGAGCTCTCCAGGCTGCTGCCTGTGGCTCTGTTTGAAGCTCATCCTTGGGCATTAATGACATTTCAGTACCTGAGAACATCTGACTGACATGAACAAAAATACCTGTAAAGAAAGATATTGAAATATACCTTTATAGATATATATTATGAAATAAATGTGTATATATAATATAGATATATTGAAAAAGATATCCTTGGCCTCTCCATTCCACATTAAGTTTTATGGAAGAAATAACACATATTTGTAATTTCACCCATGGAGGAAAAAAAGGAAAATTTTAAATCAACTTAAATTCTGGCTCTAAAAGACTGAATTAAATTATTTTTATCTCCTCTGCAGGTCTTATTTATTTCCCATAGTGGCTGAACTCTTCCTGTGCATCATATTATTTCCTATTTATTTCTTTTTAAATCCCTCCTTTAGGGCTCTGCATCCTACAGTCCCTCTTATTTTTCATGGAAATTTTTACCATGAAAAAAGAGGAGCAGACAGAATTAGGGTAAAGAATACTTTACTTAACTTGGCCTCTGCCTGGACCTACATATTTAAGATTTGCAAGGTTCCTGCTTTCATCCAGGCAGAAAATAGTTGCTAAGCAGCAGCATTGCTTTAAAAAAGGCAGAGCCAGGGCTTGAACCTGCCCTGGCTTGTGCTTGTGGCTACTCCCAGGGTTAACCCCAAGGGAGGGAACTTGGATATACCTCCCACCTATGCACTAATCTATGTCTTTGTACAGCTCCCAGTGTCCTGGTTTGGGCTTGGATAGAATTTTGACACATGGGTATCTATGTGTAAATATATATATATACACACACACATATACATATACATATATATACAGAGATAAAAAGAAATTATATTTGTGTTCTTGCATGTATTTCTGGGTGCACTGGTACAAATTAACTTAAAACTTAGTGTCTGCCTTCTTAAATGCATGAATTTACCTACACTGTGATGGTGGTATGAAGGTGATCCACTGATTTTTGCCTCAGAAAAATCCATCTTAAAAACCTTGCCTCAGATTTTTGAGTTTCTTGCCAGATTTCAAACACAAAAGTGAAAAGCTCTGAAACAAAGCAGAGAGGTTTGTAACATATACAAAAACTGTCAAGTCATGTCTCAGCCTTTCTTGCATTGTCATGCCTCTGCCATTACTTTTACTAAAACCAACTCTTTTGTTGAAATTTAAGCAAGTGTGTGAAGTGCATAAAACTCTAGAAATGTTTGGAGTTTTGTTCATTAACCCTCACTGCATTTTTATATTTGATCTTGGACACAGCAGCCACCAGGATGCTTGTTGCTTCTCAGCTCATAAAACAGACCAAAAGTTTTAGAGGAGATGAGTGCAAACATATAGAGTTCATAAATTTATCACACAAATGTAATAGGCTATGATATGTGTGCATCATCTAATCAGTGATGTGACTTCAACAAATCCAGTCTAAACTGCTGTAAAGCCACCACCCCACAGAGAGCCAGAACTTAGACTCACAGAATTCTTCAGGCTGGAAAACCCCTCTAAGATCAAGTCCAACCATTCCCCCAGCACAAGGCCACCACTAACCCGTGTCCCCAAGTGCCACATTCACACGTTTTGAACTCTCACAGGGACAGTGACTCCATCACTTCCCTGTTCCAACGCTTGACCAGCCTTTCCATGAAGGAATTTTTCCTAAACTGGGGTGCTCTTATTCTTCAGAGTGCTTTATACACATTACCTGACTCCCAGTATTGCTCCTGAGACAAATCCAGTACCCAGGTGCTGGAACCACGTGTGGGAAGCCACCCAAAGCATTGCAGTGGCTTCTTTAAATCCATAAGAGCGAGTTGGATTGAGGAGAGGTGTCATAAATTCCTCACTTGATCAGCCTGACGGTAAATAGGCCGGACTTCAACCCTCACAACTAAATCCTGAAATACCCCAGGCGTGGCACAGATTGCCAGGTGACCTGGGGCAATTCGCAGGGGTTCTCCAGAGAGTGTAGCCTGCGTGTCTCCATTTTTCCCACTGCTGCTAACATCAATTTGTTTCAATACTGCTTAAATAAGACAATTCTAGTACCTTCAATATGAATTTTAGATGTATATAATCAGATATACATCTCCCATATTCAGTAACATCATGTCAATACCGAAGTTTAACTTCACAGCACAACCTTCTTAGCATATGAAGACTTCATGTTTTGCCCAAATCTCCAGTTCTCAGGAAAACTTCTTTTGGTGTTGAAAAGCAAAACTTTCTCTCTTTGGTGTTGAAAAGCAAAACTGATTGAAAGTGTATTTTTAAAAAGCCAGTGGGAAGTTAAAAAGAGAAGTCACACACATGACTCATGGTCCTGGAAACAGCTGTGCTGCTTTTGGTGACAAAGGGCTGGGCTTAGGCCTTATGTAACTCCAGGAAAATCAATATGCAGCAAACATACTGAGCCAGGAAGGAATCTGAGCCCAAATTTTTAAAATCATACAGGCTGTCTCCTCTCATATCTTTAAAATGGGGGTTCTTTGTCCCCCAAATACTTTATTTTCTGTCATGAGTGATGTGTTGGCACTAGATTGGGTCACTTGTAGGTGAGAGGTTCAACATTAATTACTGCTGTATCTTGAGTAACAAAATGAGGAGTACGTTGATCCATAAAAAATTGCCAAAATCCAAGCTGCACCCAGCCTAACTGCAGGCATCTTCAGAAGACATAAAAAGGGCTGCATGGTACAGCTGTACCATTCCCCTGGAAAGTCAGTCTCCAGAGATCTCTACAAGTCCTCACAAAACTGCTCCTTTCCACACCTTGAAAATACCCAGGAAACCAGAGCAGGAATGCTGGGTGTCTCTTTAAGGCACAAATTCTATTTGATACCAGAAATGCTGGACCTTGAAAGAGTAAACTCCTCCTCAGTACGTACTTGAAATGGATATTGTTGTGCCTGGCTGTTTGTTTCCTAATATTCCTGACAATGTTTTATCTGGTGTTTATGCTCACAGTAGTCTGTTCACAGATTACTGGGTACTTACTACTCAAAGCTCAAGTAAATCCAAATATCTGGGATACATATTTAGCAACCCCAGGCCTATTTATATAGTGCCCTTAGGGCACTGGTCCATCTCACAGACAACTGAGAACAGAAAATGCTATCTCAGGCAAACCCATGAGACACTTCCTGTGGTCTCTCCTAATGCCCCGAGTGAGAGGATACATCTCTGACTTCCCTGTAGTAGTTCTTCAGGCATCCATGAAATTGTGCAATCCCATTTCAAATCAGCCTCCACCACCTCCTCTGGAAATAAATTCCAGAGGAATTATGTTGGGATTACAGGTCATTTAAATAAGTACTTCTTTCAATTAAAAGTTTTAAATCTACCTCTTAATTGTTTCAACATCTGTGCCTTATTACTGAGGGATTTAGTGAGTAACAAGTTTGCCACGCACCCACCCCCTTCATCCAAGGCCACGTTGGACAGGGCTTGGAGCAGCCTTGTGTGGTGGAAGATGTCCCTACCCATAGCAGGCGGTGGAATGAGAGGAGTTTAAGGTCCCTTCCAACCCAAACCATTCTGTGATTCTATGACTCATTACTTTGTACTTATTTTGCCCTACTGATAATGAAATAACTCCAAGTAGCCACTCTGTGATACTCCCCTGGTCTTAAACACCAAACCAGCCCCATCCAGGGACACTCTGCACATAGCACTGTGATCCCCACCCCATAGCCCATTGTCTGTTGGCTGGAGTAGCAAAAGTAGGTGCAAGAATCACCAGCCCCTGCCCATTCCCATGCAAAATCAATCTGCTGAATGATTCAGGTTGAAAACAAGAAAAACCCCTCAGAAAGTTGATTCCTAGGTTAGGTGATTTCATTGTGCATTACAGCATGCTCCAGCACATAACTGCAGCAGTGTGAGGGGTGATAAAAAGCAGGGTGGGGCTGTACGGATTGCTCTTCCCAACCCTTGGTTTCTTCAGCTGGATTTGCAGAACTACAGAAACATATTGTAGTAATGTCTGTCATATTTCTGTTTTCAGAGAAACAGAGATAGATCCTCCTGAAAAAATTCTCTCCTTTCTTTGTTATGAACAGAATTACAGGTGACTGTAGAACACATCCACTTTGCTCCCTTTTAACCCTAATTTGCAGAACCTTTAAATCTGTATCTAACTGAGTTGTGTTGAAGTGCTTGTCCCATCAACCTTCTGAAGTTACTGCAGGGTTTGGATTTTTTTTTTCTCTGGTTTGGCTTTGGTTTTAACTCTGAAGTTCAAAATCCTGGAAAGCTTGAGAATGTTTCCTTCTTTCATTTGCTTCACCAAACCTTTCACTATGACCATGCCATTACCCATTCTTTCCCCAAATATACAGTTTCCCAGTCCCAACATTTAATTTTTCCAAGAGGTAGCTAGGAAATACAGGAAGATACCTGCACAGCAATACCTGCAGCCAGCCAGTTATTTTGGCCATCAGCCTCTACTGAGGCTTTAAAAAAAGCTCAAGCTTTTACTCTTATCTAAATGATAATAATCTTTCTGGATATTTCCTCCCTAAGATCACATAGTAGATCATATGGTTATCCATACTCACAAGGTGGTCCTCTTCTAAATGGTCACACAGAAAAGACATGTTACATGCATGAGTCATATTGTTCTTCATGACAGAACAGCTTTAGGGTGAAAGTGTAAATACAGGACTTGGATGATCTCACTTTAACTCAGTTTTGCTCCATTCTTCCTTTGTAACTCGAACCAATTATGTGGCCTTTGTGAGCCTCAGCTTCTTAAGCTGCAAAATGAGGTCTATAAATCTCTCCAAGTTGCTATGAGACTACAATCACTCATCTTGGTGATGGAATCAGAGATTACAGTGGGGAGAACTAAAAGGAAAATAACTATAGTAGAATTACAAGTAACAACAGGGCATAATCCTGATTCACGCATAAAAAGGAAGTGACCACAAAACCAAGAGGGATTCGGGTTTCACTTACAGATTTTAAACTGGAGTTTATATATGGTTCTGCTATTTCCCCTTTCCCATCAAACACATTCAGATCCCCTTCATGTATATGCAAAAGGAAAGATAAGGCATCCCACAAAAGCACCACAAGGTAAAGACACTGGAGATTGTTCTCTCTACTGAAGAGCTGGTAATTTATCACCTTGGGGTTTGCCAAGTGGCATAAAAGCAGGCAATGGAAATTACTGAAGAAAGGACATGGAGAAGACAAACCATAAATGAACAAGAGGCAAAAATTCAAGAGATCAGTTTTTCATCTCTTGAATTTTCTCTCTTCATCTTCAAGAGATGAAGAGAGATTATCAGTTTCGGGGAAAAGCAAGACAACATTCTCAGTTTCTTTTTAGAACTTCGGGCATCAGCAATACAAAGTGGACTGATATAAAATGAACATCTGCTTTGTTTGCTGTAGTACCTATCAGACTTGACAAAAGCTGAATACATACTCTATTTTTTGGAGTGGCTGTGTGACTTTTTGGGTCTGTGTGTATTATCTGAACACAGCTGGTAGAAAACTACTAATGCCTTTTTCTCTTTTCCCTAAATACATATCATTCCTAATATTGGAGACCTGCATGATAATTAAGATTGTAAAACTGTAAGTAAAATGTGCTGCAATTACCTGAGTAATTTGGTTCACATCAACTCAGAGATGAGTGAAGTAAATGCTCCTACAGTCAATTATTTCCCACAGCTCCACACAGGGCCAGTTCTTGTTCCAACCAAGTTCAAAGGTAAACATGCTTTTAACTCTGACAGGAGTAGGAACTTGCTGTTGACTGGTAGGGGTGGATTGCTGCAGAGTTTTGAAGCTGGAACAAAACATACATGGCTATCAAATACCAGCAATTGTCTTGGCACCACAGACATTTACATATCAGCATGTTACACACTCTTCATTTTATGTGTGATAGTAAAATAACGGAGTCCTTCATGTGAGGGTCAACATAGAGTATTTCACCTTAATAAAAATGGAGTTTATTGCTTAACTTCCTCTCCTGACTGTCCTGGTATGTACAACATGTAAGAACAGCACTATGAAATGCACAGATACAATATATATTTAAAGCAATAAACTGGGCATTTCCCTACAGTGTTTGGGCAGCTAACAGCACTATATTAATACTCCAGTGTAACACAAGGCAGCCTGCCGAGGTTCTCCCTCTCTGTGCTAAAAGGATGGAGCCAGAAAGTGAGATGCATGACCTTATGGTGGAATTTGCAGTCCTCAGGAGAGCAGATGACACTGCATGTGCGTCAAAGACTCTTGTTGCATCTAGTCTATCCTGATTGGCAGCCATCATGCTGGACTTTTAAATCTCTCCAGCCTTTTTGTCCCCTCTCAAGGCTGGGCAGTAATTCAGATTCTGGAAGGGACACTGGTGCTGCAGGAAAAGTATTTCCCACTCCAAATGTGTTCCTTTACACTTCCCCCCTGTGCTGCTCTACCTTCCATAACCCTTCCAGTGCTCGTCCTGTTTGCAGTCATGTGCACGTCTTCAAAGTGCACTGCATTTTCGTTATGCAGATGTTCTGTGACTGCATTACAAGGTGTTGCAACTTGAGGTTGCTTCTGTGCAATTACTGATTCCTGATGATACAAAAATATGCACTGACTAGCTCTAAAATAAGACCACTTTGTTCCTGTTTACTTGTATTTAACTTGAATATTCTTGTTAAGGACAAACTTGCAGTTACTCGTGTCCTTTTATTTTAACGATGATGATTTCCTTAGTATAAACAGGTCATACTACAGATATTAGACATGAACCTCTCCCACTTAAATTGTCAGAGACTTGCTCGAATTAGCATTGCAACCAGAAGCTCCCAGCAGAATATGAAACAGGAGCTGGAAGCAGTGACGTGCTCTGGTTTCAAAGGCAGCATGCACACAGAGCGGCCTCAGCTGCCCCAGCTCTCCTTTTACCCAACCATTACAGCGAATCCCGCTGCAATAGGGAGTAAAAGGAAGTCCTTCTCACATTCCTTACACAGCCCCTGTCCCCCATATCCCTTCTGGTGAGCCCTGGCCTCTTCCAGGCTCCAGGGAGAGCAGGCACAGGCAGTTACCTCCCTGCACCGCGGGGGAGAGGTAGGCGCTGAACATCCAGCCCCCACACAGATCTCATGAGGGAGCACTTGGGTGGAAGCAGTTCATCTAAAAATCACAGGTATTTCTCTAACTTGCCCTTAAATAGAATTCCCATTATCTGCTTTCTGCTGCAGCTCCCTCTTTTTACTCCCTCCCAGGTATCATGGATCATACCATGCATCAGACATACACCATATGCTGCACTTGCAGAAGTCCCCCAAAAATTCTGATGAGTGCAGACTGCCCTGATCTTCCTCTCACCATATTCTCTCTAGATTCAAGAGCTGGAAAATTCCATTTCTGTCAGCAATGCCAGTCCTTGCACTTCGGTGATGCCAGTCAGGTCAGACAGCTCTCTCCATGCAGTCCACTCAGCTGTGGAAACAAACACCACTGAAAAGTGAAACATAAATATGAAATGGTTATCTTCTCCTATGCATTTCTAGGCTGCAGAATTAATTTACATATAGCTCCGAGGTCTTCAAACAGGAAGTGCTACAGAAATGCAATGTATTGTGAGCTATGTGAAAGAAATAATTTCAACACAAACTCTACCTTCAGTTCAAAGATCTCATTTCCATGCACCTACAATCCACGACAGGCTGGGTGTGGCACTCACCAATGCTTTTGGAAATAAATCACACCAATAAAAGACACCTGTCCCAAATGTAAAACATAACCCTCCCCAGTGCTGAATGTCCTCCTGACATTGGTGAAATCAAAGAGGATCCATGTATCAGAAGGTTATTTTCTCAGACACTGTCAAGCTGCAGCATAATACAGAGTGAGAACACAGTTACAATAAATTTCTGTGTTCTTTGGAATAAATTATGAGGTTGAAGATTAATTAGTTTCTCTTGATCAAGAAACAGCACAGTTCATCTTTGGCTTGCTCCTGCGCTCATCGGAAAACCAACCCTCAAGGCGGGGTTCTCATTAACCTTCTGCCTTTGTGCTATCAGGGATGTACAGTGGGAACAGCTTTCCTTTCATGGGACATAAAGGTTCTTCTACACTTTTCTTCTCTTTTTAAAGTTAAATTACTCAGAGCATTACTATGGCTGGAACATATAAGCAGAGTTAAAGTGACATCAGAAATCTATTCTTCTGCTTGTGCAGACATTACAAATGCACAGTCCAACTCTTAAATAATTTTGTCCTCACAGCTTATGGTGTTAGTATTAATTAAAAAAGCAAAATTGAAGGATGCTGGGTTCTTCCGTAAAAGCTGAAGCAAGAGTTCTGCTTGAAAAAAAAGCCCCACCAGAGGAGCTATGGATGTCTCAGTATAAATCTTCAGTCATTTTCTGGAACACTTTATGAGCTGATGATAGAACAGGATGCTTCATTCTCTTTTAGTACCCCAGCAGAGCAGCTAAATCCCTACCTGGCCACCCATCCTTTCTGTTATTTTAAAAGCTCACCTGTCTGGCAGCAGGGAGGACAGGCAGTGTATCCCTCACAGCCACGGGATGTGTGGGAGCAGATCTGATCCCCTGGGCTGCTGGTGCCCTGGGCCTGCTGCCGACGCTGTGTTCTGGTGTTCCTAATTACAGCCATCCTTTAATGACCACGGCAGGTATTGAAGAGGCTGAAGAACACACCACTGCTGCCTAACAGCAGTCCCCGATGCTTCATCATGAGAGGCTGGGATTTACACATCTCCCTCTCCTTCTCTGGCATGACCCAACACAGCTCTTCTTCGGGATAGAGGCAATCAGGTCTCTGTTCATTTGTTTCCCAGAGATTTCCCATTGTTACCATTCTTAATTAACATTCTTAATTAATTCTGATTTTTCACTAGGACCATGAGTGAAAGTAATGATGCAGCTTCAGAGGGAAAAAAACTAAAAAGAAGGAAAAGCAAACTGGGAGCTACCAGGCTCCAGTACAGCCAGCGAACACTTAGTGAATGCAGCCCCAAGGACAAACAGTACAAAGCTCTTACTTGCGTGCACAGTCAGAAGCTGGCAGAAAGCTGAGGGGTCAGGAAGGCAAACAATTCAAGTGCAAAGTGTTTTATTGTAACCCTCTGAACAGGATGTTTCAGCCAAAGAAACTATTGCCCTTATGGAAGCAAGAAAGACGTACAGGTGTATGGAACGAGTCAGCGTTTTTGTGAAGTACAACCAGAATATATTTGCAAATATCACTGCCCAGCAACCATAAATTAATATAGCTGAAAAGCTTTTCATTTTAACTAGGCTTCCAGTCCTAAGGAACCAATAACAAAATTTCAAGTTCTATAGGAAAGCCACAAACTGGAGATTTTTTTAAAGGCTTATTCTGGATCAGAAGCTCTTGAGCATGCATGCAAAGTCAAAAGGATCAGACTTTAGTCCAGTCTCCTTAAAATCATAGAATCCCAGAACAGTTTGGGTTGGAGGGGACCTTAAACCTCATCTTGTTTCACCCTCTGCCATGGGCAGGGACATCTTCCATTATCCCAGGTTGCTCCAAGCCCGTCCAACCCGACCCTGGACACTTCCAGGGATGGAGCATTCAAAAATGTGCCACCACAAATGTTTGGAATCAAATCTGAATATCAACTTTGGATTTGTTTGCTCCAAGAATGATGATGGGACAGGTACTGCTTTGTGAACACATCCATACTTCCGAACTGATCTGACATCTGGGTTTAATACTGTCCCAGGCCAAGGAAAAATAACTTGTAATATAAATAAAGGTAGTATCTCTATGCCCAGAATGGATCTGCTGACAGTTGCCAGGGGAGAAATGTCTCGAAAGAGTTATAAAATCTGTAATTTTTCTAAAATTGTAGCTATTTTCTCTGTGCAAGATGTGTCTGCAGCTGGGAGCTCACATGAGGCTTCATCCCAAAGGCTGTGTCTTTGAGATGGAAAGATTGATCCTTCAAGGACAGGTAGTCAGAAGAAGGGGTTTTTTTAAGACATTAACTAGTGGCTGTATCAGAATCCTCTGAATGTTTCCTATGGACTTCATCCAATGGAATTAATTAAGGAGACTTCTGTTTGCTTAATGGAAATGAGACAAGACATAATTTATAGCCTTGGTGTGGCAGACAGTCTCTGGCTTTCTGTCCAAGACAAATCAAGGAAGGTGACTGTGGTGGAAGAATGGTGTCTCCTCAAATGAAGAAGGGAAGTTTTTTATATTGTTCAAGAAAAATGAACAGAGATTTGATAGAGAACCTGCCATTAAAATGTAAGGCCATGGCTATTAAACCTGTGTCTTTTAATACTCCTTCAGAGTGCTTATAAATTTCCTACATTCTTTGCTCCTATGTAAAGAATTTATCCAAGACTATCACTGCTTTGCTGCAGGGAAGGAAAGGAGATGAATTGCTCAGAGTAGCTCTTGTCAGCCATCCAGATGGCAAACGACATGCCAGAATTTACAGGGAAGAGTCCAATGCAGACCATTAATCCCAACCCAGCCCAAACACCATTAAAATGTCACTGCTAAGGACTCTGAGAGCCAAGGCACTGACAAAACATGTTCTACACAAGTACTTCTGCAGCTGGAATGAATTATCAACAATCCTTCGGAAGTGCAGCAAGGAAAAGTTATGGAACGAGTAGATTGGTGTAAGTGATAATTACACAGAACACAAGTAAACTTCAATTGCAATACATATCTCTCTATATATATTTTAAATATATACATGATAAAGGATATTGAACTAAATTGTATTTGGTTTCACAAAGCATTTTGTTCATTCATAAAATCAATTTTCTATTTAAAACAAGAGCAGGGACTGGATTCTCTGGCTGGTGGTGCTGCACTGCACTGAGCAGTGCTGGTCTGTGTCCACAGAGAAACACTACGTGACTCTGGGTTTAAAGACATTTTGTAGAACAGCTTATGAGGGGAAAAAAAAAAGCCTTATTCTCACTTCTAGGAGTAACATTTTTTTTCTATACTTCCTCCATTTTTAGTGCAGCAATCCAAGCCACATATTTTGCTCTGACCAAATACAATATTTTCCCCTCTCAGGTGGCTTTCATGACAAAGCTCTATAGGAAGCAGAGTCTGATGTTATAACATTAAGCCTTGCAATACCCAGAGACATCAGATCTTTGGGTGAGGTGTGGTGGAGACCAGCAGAAGAGCCACATCAGGGACATCTACAAACACCTGACTAAGGGGGAACACTCCATTTGGATGACAAGCAAGAGGGCTTTCCGTGCATTAGACTGTATTTTCCATGGTGGGAGACAATAGCAGAACATCCAGAGCCTCCACAAGCATAACAATTAGTTCTTCTGGTTCAGCTCCCGGTAACTCAATCACTTGGTATCAACTCAGTCCCTGTCCATAATGTGTTCTCCTTTAGAAATCAATTAAGATTTAGCACAGGTTTCATTGGGAAGGGTTGCAAAGTTTCTAGCCATTTGAAATGAAGGTATTTGCATGTCATAGAAGGATCTTCCCTCATCATAGGATCTCATCCAGAGTAAGGGTGTTTTAATGATTTAAAATAATTTCATGTTGATTGCAAAGCAAGGAGCGGAGGAAAAAAACCCCTTTTTTTTCAGTGGGAGTGACTTTGGGTGATCAGAAAGCAACTGGCCCAAAGGAGAGCTGAGCTCCTGGCCTAGCCCTGCTCTGCAAAATCCCAAAAATGTTCCCCTGTCACAGGGGTCTATATGAAAAGAACTGGGAACACTCATCTGCTAACTGTGCTGTGGGGAAGCTGCTGCTCCTGCTCTCTGACATCACATGTGGTGGCTGACAATGAAAATTGATGGTGATTCATAAAGGCATCTCCATCCTTAAGAAAACTGGAACAGCAGCTTGTGTAATCCTGAGATTTACTTAATTAAGGAACATCCCAGCACCGTTCTATTTGATCGTCATTCCTTTACCTCCCTTCTCCCTCCCAGCTTTGCCTTTGATTATCACAGCCCTGATAAGAAACTTCATTCAAAAAGAAAGCAGAGAGTGGGAAGGTGATTTAAAGGTGAGGTGTGGCTGGTTTAAAATGTGAAAAGAGGCAGTGGGAATGTTTCAGAGAGGCGGGAAGTTGGGATTGTCCTGTTTGCTGCAGGCAAGATGAGAAGCTGGAGAGGGCTCAGCTGAAGCTGAGATATATGTGCAGGTGAGGAATATATCTACAGTTTAATGCCCCTGCCTGCTTCTGATGAGACAAGTTCATTATTTTCAGTAATTTAAAGCACTTTTTGCGTGAAACCTCAGAATGGGCCAACTTCAGTGTTTTGAAACATGCTTCTCCACTGAGATTCTTGAAGAGTGTTGGAGAAATGGATAAATACTATAATATATGATAAAATATCATGTACATTGCACAGCTGAGACACTGAAGCTGTATCTAACATAATCTACGGGTTTCCTATTTCCTGACCAAGGCGGCCTCTGAATCCGGAGGAAGCACTCAGGGAAATTGCACAGGGAGGTGTATGCTGCCTTCCAGGTGACCTTGGCACTTCAAATCAGGAAGCAAACATGGATCCTCAGAATTCACCAGGCCCACGGATTATTTATGATAATCTTGTAGCAGCTCTCAGGCCAAGCCATGAATCGGGAACTTGCATGCAAACACAGAACAAACAGGCAGGGCTTCAAATACCCCTTATTTATCAGCAGGGATGTTTAAAAATTAATTTCCCTGGAAAGAGAGAATTTATCCTGATGAGTGTGGGGGTATATTTCTCAACCAGCTGGGAAAAATGCCGTTCCCAGAGGGATTCCAGGGTAATGGAGTGAGGTGGGATGGAGCTGGCATGGCCTCACACAGAGGGCAAGCTGCCAGGGAGAGTTCCCAACATTAAACACAAGTTATTTTTTGGTCAAACAGATATGATGCCTTAAACTACAGCCCAGGCTGATGAACAGTCATGGCTGAGGGAGTGCTATAGCTGAGGGGGTATTACGGCTGAGGGAGTGTTGTGGCTGAGGGGGAGCCATGGCTGAGGGGGTTCATGACTGAGAGGGAGCCATGGCCGAGGGAGAGCGATGGCTGAGGTGGTGAAACGGATGAGGGAGAGTCGTGGCTGACGGGGTGTTATGGCAGAGGAGGAGTAATTACCGATGGAGAGCTGTAGCTGAGGTGCTGACATGGCTGAGGGAGAGTCACGGCTGAGGGAGAGTCACGGCAGCGCGGGTCTCATGGCTGAGGGGGTGTCGTGGCTAAGAACAGGCAGCGCCAGGTTTAAAAAACAAAGGTTACTGAACCAGCTGTGCTCGTGGCTGAGCGCTGCGAGCAACGCTTGCGGCGGCAGCCAGTACCGGCAGAAACGAGCACGGTGGTTCCACCCCGACCACCTCCTCCGCCTCAGCCCCAAGGGGCACGGCGCCTCTTCCCGCCGGCCCTGAGGCGGGGGGCCGCGGCCATAGGGCCCTCGGGCACGGAGGGCGGGGCGGCCGCACTCGTTCCGCGGCCGAGCGGAACCGCCCCAGCGCCGCCTCCTCCCCTCCCCGCTCTTCTCCCGCCTCGCGGAGGCGGAGGGTCCAGGGCGCAGCGCCGTGCGTGTGCCCGCAGCTGCCGTGGCCGCGCTTCTCCGCTCTGCTCCCGCCGCCTTCCCTCGGCAGCGCCGCGCCCGCCGCGCCCTCCGCTCTCTCCTCTCCCTCCGTTCCTCCGCTGCCCCTTCCCGGCCGGCCGGGGCTGTGCCTGCGAGTCTTCTTCCCCCGCAGTCTGGAGGCTCCCAATATGTTCAGCGCCGTCCGCGCTCAGAGGCACCAGGTACGGCGGGCGGGGGCCGGCCAGGGGCCATGCCGGCCGCGCTTTGTTCGGCGCTGGGGAGCGGGTGGAGGCTGCGGCCCGGGCGGGCGCCCCGCACTCGGGGAACCGGAGCCCCTGCGGCTCCGCCGCGCTTTGATGCTTTTTCGGGGCCCGTTTTCTTGGGCCGCGGAGTTGCCTGCATGGCCTGAAGGGCGTGAGGCCGCTCCCTCCGTGCCGGGGGAACGGGCGGGCCCCGGCGGCCGGGGGGTGCGGTGTAGCCCCCGGCCGGGAACTCCCGGGTTCCCCACGCGTTCGGGTGCGGTGCCAAGGTCAGGCGCTGCCTCTCCAAGCGCCACGCTGCAGCCGCGGAGTGGCACCTTCCTAAAGCCTTGGCGTGAGGGGGAGGAGGGGGAAAGGAAGAGAATCGCGGGAATCCTGGACTTTGAAGGAAGTAGCCGCTCCGGGATGAGCAACGTGTGCTGACAGCTGGTTGCCGGTGCCATGACTCTCCATGTCACCTATACCAGTTCTAGGAAGTGGGAGATAATAAAGCAAAAACAGTGGCTGTCAGACCGCAGTAGTGCTTCTGGGGAAAGCTGATGAGGGTGAATGACCAGAGCGGTTTGGTTTTGGTTTTTGGGGGTGGCTGGGGAGGTATGCAGTATTTTCTGCCTGCATGCGCCAATTCCCAGAGCTTTTTGGAATTTTTCAGAGGCGCTTCGAGGTAAAAAACGCCTTTGCATTGACCCTTTTGCTCTTCCCTCACCCAGCATTCCCACAGACAATAAAACCTGAATTGGTTATAATTTCATGCAGGGTAGAAAAATGTTGACGGTGAGAGGCGAAACATCCGAGTTATTTCCTAAGGAGATGAGTAGTGATAGACTAATGGAAATACAGTCTCATGTCACTCCTTATTTGTGCGGTTTGTGAAGGGAGGACTTCTTTTTTGTTGTTTGCAGTGATGGGTTTGTAGAAACCACATTTATTCTCTTCTGTCAGCGAGCTAGAAGATAAGAAAGCAAGCAGGATGTGGTGCTTTGATGGTGAGATTGGTGTAATTTTAGAAAGCGGATTTTGTAGCCACAAGCCTGACTCCTGGAGCACAGGATGCAACAGTCAGGGAATACTTTCCAGTTAGGAAGCTGTGTGTTAGCTGCTGTAATTAGGTCTAATTTTGTCTTCCTCGTCTTGAGTTCTTAAGAAGCAGGAGAGAAAGGCAAAAACTGCCCAGAATGGGGGGTGGAACACGAGGAGGACATACAAACAAAACCCACGGATTTGATTGTGTGGCAGATGTTTGGAGAACTGTGGGAAGTGTGCGTTAGTAGAAAAAATAAACCCGGGAGTGGGGAAAGGGGAGGAAAGAACTCAGATTTTAGTAGAGTGAATGTGAGGCAGAAGGTTGAAAAAGAGATGTAGATAAAGACTGTGACAACAACAGCAAAAGTATAACGTGGGAAAAGAGAGGAAAGGCAGAACCGGTGTGAAAAGGGAACTAATGACCAGAGCTAGGGCTCAGAAGTTTGGGAGGCCAGTCCTGGAAGCCAGTGCTGAATGGGCAGCCAGGGTGTTAGAGCTGAGGGTTGTCGCTGGAACAGCAGTAACACTCAAGCATGAAGCCTGCTGCTTATAAATTTTTTAAGTCTGCATGCATAAATGTGTTTGGAAGAGCTCTCTAGGCTTGCTCTCTGTAGAGGACAGTCCAGGCATTGCATCTTCCGGGGCTGCATGTAAGAGATTTTGGAAAATGTCCACAGTACTCTGTCCTTTCCCTTTCAGTTCCTAACCAGTGATAGCAAATATTCCCTCTTCCCTCCCTCTCTCCTCACTGTTGGCATGGGAGCACAACTGAGGTTGATGTGCAGTGAAATAGAACAATTTTGTCTGCAAGTCGTAGTTATTAGTGAGAATAAATCTTTAGTGGAAAGCAACTGAGAAGTGAATAAGCAAAACAAAATTGTCATAAATTCTGAGTCTTACTTTAGATTAGTGGTATAAAGAGGTTGAGCCTATTTAGTGGTGTAAAGTATGTCAACAAATGTCTTGGTCTGTGGTGTTTTTCCCAATTGCAGACTCAGACATGAAAAGATGATGTGTTTTTACCATAAATAAAAGCTAATGTATGAAAAAAATGTTTTGAGGACGTTTGGTTTTATCTTCTGATATAGGTAATGGACTGTGAGCAGTCGTAGGTGTGACCTACATTTCTTCTGAGCTGGGCTGTCACAAGCCAGAAAGCACTGACTGGGTGTTAAATTCCATTTTTGTTTCACAAGTGTCAATCAAGTGTCTGTCATGTCAGCAACTATTGACTTTAAATCAAAAGATTGACAAGTATCTCCCCCAAAGTAGTGCTTTACCTGTGAGTTGAAGAAGTAATACCTTAATTTGACTAAAAGGTTTGTGCAGAATTGGCACAGAGCAAATAGTGCACATGGAAAACGGGCTCTATTAAAGATGAGAGGTAACATAGATGGTCCCTGTGTTGTTCGGTCATGGGCAAGGTGACTTCTGCCTCTGGGGCTGGTTGTCTTGGTGGTCACCTGAGACCACAGCTCCTGCAAGAGGCTCTGCAGGGGAGAGGCCTCGGGCAGCACTGAGGATCCCTGTGTCTCAATATCATTGCTATTTAGGTGAGTCTTCTTAAAAGTACCTTTAAATAGGCATACAGTGAAATAGAGGAGTTTAAAAGGAGGGGATCTCCCTTCTGGAAGTCAGGATGAGCTGTGACTTGCTCGTGGTCCGGTGGTACGCATGGACGGCAAAGGAAGATCTCAGTCCGTGCACAACACGAGGTGTTCAGGAAACACAATTACTACAACAGGGTTGCATTTAAAATCGAGCAGCTGGGCAGACATTTGAGTCCTGGCATTCCTGTGCCTGGGAATGGCCGGGGTGCTGGAACACACCATGTGGATGTTCTGTGGCTTCAGGCCTGCCTGAGCCCTGCGTGATCGGCTCTTGATCCAAGGGGGTCTCCAGCCCCAACACCGGTACCAGTCCTTACTGTTAAAACTACAACAAAAATCCAGAGCTTACTGATATATTTTTTTTTTTGGCATAATTTTAAAAGTAAATGCAGGGAATAGCTGCTCTCAAGTAGGAGTTTTCTCCAGTGGAATGTGTTGTTCCCATTCTGGGATGATAATTCTGTAGCTTTAATGTGTTTAAAGAAGCACATTTGGATGGAGCTTGAACAGTCATTGTGTTGGAGGCACCAGGCTTTACCTGGCTGACAGTCATCTGGAAACATCTCACTTGGCTTAAAAAAGTTCAAAATCCTGGATTATTATAAAAAAAGCCACAGAGTTCTTGATGTGCTGAGCTAAAAGGGAATATAAGCATGGTGGTGGGGGGGGGGGAGGTAATGACAAAATGGTTGGATTTTTAAAAATAATTTAAAGGAATTAGTTTGTTTGCAGTACCTGTTTATAACCTTTAATGCTGAATAGGCAGCGTTCTTGACTTTGCATGAATTTTGGCTAATAGTTTGGGTTGTGTTCTAGCAGTAGTACTGCAAACCAAAATATGGAAAGTTGTGAATCTGCTTGTGGTATTTAATGCTGTTTTGAGCAATAATATTAGCCATGACACACACAAGAGCATTGAAACTCTTTGGCAGTAATTAAGATGTTCAAATTCCTAGATGTATTCAGATTGGACAATACCATTGGGGCATAAATGCATCTGCGTGAGATTGGTGTCTCGCACAAAGGAGAACTTTAAAAGAAATCTTCCATTTCAATCCAGAACTATTTTGGATGACCTTCTTAGGTCTTCAAGGTCTCAAGCAAGTACACGTGGCAGAGTTAGAACACTGGAAATAAAACGGATGTGTTACAGCAGAATGTGGCAAAACATGCCCAGAGATGTAAACTGAGCAAGGCTAATTGTGGGATTTAGTTGGAATTGTTTGACTAGCTGTCCTGTGACTCAAAATATTTTGGTTGTGGTGAATCTTTGGGGAAGGTGTGGACATCAGGCTATTGGGCTCTGTTTTTGAGAAGTTTGCTTGCTTTAAATATTGCAGTGATTATGCCAGCGGTACCAATGGGGGAAGTGATGACTGCCAAATGCCTAATGAAACAATATTTGTTAAATAGAGCTTGGTGTCAGCTTCATAACTTACCTGTAGGATTACAAAAAGAATGTACCTCTATTGGGTGAGATTTCTTTTCGCAGCAAAGCACACTGGCAGTGCAGCGTGTTGAAGGAAGTTGTGTCGCGGGGTGCTGCGCTCCCGGCAGACGCTGCTGTGCTCGGGAGCAGGTGATCCCTTCTCCGGGCTGTGTGGCTGTGCCTGCTCCAGCAGCCAAGCTCAGCGAGTGTTGGCTGTGCCTGCGCGGTTCTCTGCCGGCTGGAATGTTCTGTGTGCCCGGCTGTGGGGATGGGGGCAGTGTCCCGCGGAGCTGGTACGCGGTGGGATCATGCCCCCTGCCGCTGCCGGGGATCAGCCTCCCGCTGGAGCTGCCAGGCTGCCCGGGCACCAGGCAGGTACGGCTCCTGCCAAAGTCACCCCACGGCTGGGTGCTGGCCACGCACCAGGGTCACAAGGTTCTCTTCCCTGCAACGGAGGGCACTTTTCTTTTTTGACAAGAAGAAATGAGCTGCACCTATTTTTAGGAAACCCAGTTCCCGATGTGGCATTTATTCTGTAGATACAAATATAGCGTTGGAACTGAAGTGATTGATGTTTTCCTGAGGTGGCACTAGGGTCATGGAAAGTTCCAGAGTGAGTGTTTGTTGCCTGTTCCCTCCCTATTGCTGCTGCTCCTCCTCCTCTTCTCCCCTCCCCAAAAAATCCCTGCATAAAGAGCCCACCAGCATGTGGATTCCCAGCAAACCACCCCAGTCTGCACTGCCAGTGCAGAGCTCAAGCAGAACCCACCAGATTCTGTTCCCAGCGTGGCAGAGAGACTTTTTACCAAGGAAAGCTGTCATACAGATAGTGATTCCTGACTTTGTACATCTTTCTGGAAGTAGCGGAGACTGGAGACATGCCCAGTCATTTCAGACATGTCCTTAATCCATCTTCAGACAATTTTAGGCATTCAGTAGAAGAAGGCTATAAGTAGAAGAGCACAAGAAGAGCCAAAGGTAGGAGGCTTGTGGATTGTGTTCTTTTAGAAATTGGAGTAATTTTTGTTGCGTTCCGTGTGAGTTACCTACTTGTGCAAGCAATAATGATAACAGGACATGCTGAAGGGCAGAGTTGGTAAGGGATTGGCTAAAAATGGGATTCAGCTTTTCTGACTTTTTCTCTAAGCACTAATTTAGCCCTTTTCTTGTCTCCAGGGGTGTAACGATGATGTGGTTGATCTCTTATTAGGCATGAGGACATATTGGTGTCAATATGGAATTTTTCAGGCTGTTTGCTTTTTGTGAAAAAAAACTTGTTTGTGAAGAAAAACTTGTTTGTTTGGGTCAAGAACATGATTCAAGTTTTATGTGAAATACGTGGCAGCACTATCCGTTGTCCTTACTTGTTACCTTCTCCTTTATTGCAGGTTATGATGCATGATTATCACAGAAGAAATTCATGTCTATAGCTCATAAGGACTTTATTACATCATCTTCAAGCCTGATAGTTTTGGAATCCATATTGCAGCTGCAAACACACGTCTGCTTTTGCATTTCCACCAACATCTTCCCTGTCAGGAGATCCCGAAACTCGAGTGCTCTGTTCTAACACAGTGATACCATTGGGCTATTTTAAATTGACAGTCATATATTTGCTTGGTGAGTTGTACCATTAATTGTGTATACAGTAGTTAATACTTCTGCTGAAATTATGTAAATTTAAAATCTTGGTGTCCTTTCTTTAATAAAACACAACAAATGGATATTTGTGAGTAGGATTATTGTTGCCAGTTTAGGGTTGAATACTCGCAGTAGCAAGTGAATTTAGAGTAGATGGATTAACACTAGAGGTATTTTTGGGAGCCTTGCTATTTTCGTTACTGATTTTTGCAATCCACTTTTTCTAGTTTGGGGTTTTCTTATTTAGTGTAATCTTCAGAATTTCCTTAAACTTGAGATGGAAATACAAATTGTTGCTGGTAACATTAACAGAATTCCACAAATGCTTTCCTCTAAGATTTTTAAGGTAACTGTACTGCAGTGTATGTTAGCAGCTCAAACTTACAAATCTGATTTTTTTAATATATATTACTATTTCAAATTCATTAGGTCACCTCAGGGTAGTATTTTAGTATTCTTAATTAGCTTCCTATTTGGAAAGTGGTTAACTAAAAAAGAATCAATTAAAGGAGCTATAAAATAGCTTCTAGATAGAAAAGTTAAGTTTCCTGAAGTTATTTTTCCAGTCATGGACTGATTTCCCTGAGGTAGTATGTTTGTATATGGCCGAGGCCTTCAGAGAAAGTTGTTCTAGCTTTGAGATGACTTCAAATACATGATTGTTGTTCAGAATTTGTTAAATTCTGTCTGTTATGTTGGGCATAGTGTTCTTTCATGACTCCCAGCTGCTCTAAAATACTGAGTCATTACTCATAAAATTAAACAGAAAATGTTTCTCTATCTATTCTACTTCACTAGCTACTTTAAATTCTCAGTTCTTACTTTTCATTGTAGCTGGGTTTTGTGTCTGCAAAAAATGCAGCTGGACCGGGGTGATAGGAAGCAGAAAGTGGTGTTGAATAATAATGGATGGGGATGGATCTACCAAAAAAGATCTTTAGAGAGGGGAATCCATGTAATCCAGTGGCTCCCAGCTTGCTCCCACAGAGCTGGCACAGGTTCAGCCTGTGCTTTTGAACCCGGTACCTGGTGAAGTGATGTGGATGCATTAAAAGTTGTGGCCTCAGTCCCTGAAAATCATTAATCCATTAATTCCCCCTGCATGCTTGTTTGCAAACAGTGTGTTGTAGTACTGCTGTACTGAAGCAAAATGCTGTATGTGTAACCTTTACCCATTGCTTGTGCAGCCAGACCAACACCAAAATGATTCCCAACGGATATTTGATGTTTGAGGATGAGAACTTCATCGAGTCGTCTGTTGCCAAACTCAACGCCTTACGGAAGAGCGGTCAGTTCTGCGACGTCCGCCTGCAGGTACCTGTGCCCTGCCCCAGTGGGGTGCCCGGGGAGTGTGGGGGTTGCACCACATGAAGCTGTTGCCTCGCTGACTGGGAGATGTGAGATTTTAGAAGCCCATTTTTCTGAAAAATGCATACTAAAAAACCCCAAATGGGGCGCCCTTTGAGAGAAGTGATGCTAACTTTCAGCTGGGGACTGTTGATTGGAAAAATCGATTTGAACTGTGGCGCTCACTTGAGTAGGCCTTCATACTGGGAAAATACAAAGATAATTACAAAAAATCCTCACCAGCATGTGGGCTTCTTGTTTGTGTTTGCCATAAAGGTGTGTGGACACGAGATGCTGGCGCACCGAGCCGTGCTGGCGTGCTGCAGTCCCTACCTGTTTGAAATCTTCAACACTGACAGTGACTGTCATGGGGTTTCCCATGTGAAATTCGATGATCTCAACCCAGAAGCTGTTGAAGTTCTGTTGAATTATGCCTATACTGCTCAGTAAGTAGTTCTCACAGTAACTCGAGAGAGGGTAGACTTCGATGTGAAAAATCAGAATAATAGAGAGTAATTTCTGTCTTTAACAGGTTAAAAGCTGATAAAGAGCTGGTGAAAGATGTATACTCTGCAGCAAAGAAGTTGAAGATGGAGAGGGTTAAGCAGGTATGGTTCTCAGCTCTTATGGAAGTCCATTCTGCCTTCTCAGGCTGACAGCATTGTGCCTTTTGGTGTTAGTGAGCCAAAACCTGATGCTTCTGTGACAGAAGTGCTCAGCACAAAGCTGCCGTAGACGTTCCTTAGCACTGTATTGATTTGGTGCCAGCTGGATGTGCTGCTTCCACTTGAGCTGTCTTTGGTGCCAGAGTGTTCTCTGAAGTTAATGTTTTGTATTTGTGCACCTGTGTAAAAAAAACAGCTTTGAATTTTGGCTGATTCCTTACCTTCAGGTCTGTGGCAGCAGTGCCGTGCTTGGTTGTGTTGGGAGCATGAACAGACCTGTAAATCTGTCAGAAAAAGAATAATCCACACACTCCTGAACATAAATTTGGTAGTGCTTGACTTTGCAAATACCCTTGGCTGTGGATAGGGGTACTCTTTACAAGGGAATTGGGATTATTAGCTCACCTGACTGAGAAATAGTTTTGCATAGGTGTTCAGTAGAAAAGCGTGGGGTTAATGTAGGTGTCAGTAGCTTCCAAATGTGTCTGACTTTTTCATTTAAGATGTGCATATTCTTGTGGAAGGCAACATTCCCTTTACAGCACTGGTATGGGGATGACAGCAGACAGTCACTAACTCTGTGACTAAAGCTGTTTTCTAACTCTGCAGTTAGAAAACAGCTGCTGCTGTGTGTTGGGATAGATAATTTAAATGTATAAAAGCTCTCTGCTTGTACACTAAGCTGCAGCTCTTTTCTTGCCAGGTTTGTGGTGACTATTTGCTCTCCAAGATGGACGTGCAGAGCTGCATCTCATACCGGAACTTTGCCAGCTGCATGGGAGACGCTCGGTTGTTGAACAAGATCGATGGCTACATTCAGGAACACCTTGTAGAGATTTCAGAACAGGAGGAATTTCTCAAGCTCCCACGGTTAAAGGTTAGCTGAAGTTTGTAGAATTCCTTCTGGTGCAGGATTTCCAAAAAGCAACCTGAGGAGCAACTAGGGTGTCCTTCCCTTTTTGGGGGAAGGAAAGCTTGGTGTACTGACTGCTGCCAGCAATGTGACAGTTCTGGCTCTGTGTCCTGTTCTTACTGCTGTGAACTTTAACTGTAGAGAACATGTACTGTCACCCTTTCCAGGTGTAAAAGGTGACTGAATTGAAATGTGCTTCCTAGTTCTTGTGGTGTTTTCTGGCTCTGTGTTAGACAGAGAGTTGTGCTCACTGTGTAAAGTACACCATGCTATAGGGTAATTTCTAGAGAGTAAATCATCTTTTCTCTTCTCCCTCAAGCTTGAAATAATGCTGGAAGACAATGTTGGCCTACCCAGCAATGGCAAATTGTACACAAAGGTAATCAACTGGGTACAGCGCAGCATCTGGGAGAACGGAGGCAGCCTGGAAGATCTGATGGAAGAGGTTAGTCCTTAAGAAAATGGGATTATGGGATTAAACATTAAAAAAAAAAAGAAAGGAAAAAGCCAATATGAAGGATGATCCCTTTTTACTTTTTTTTAAAATTATTTTTTCACTTTTTTAACTATGACCCTAAAGAATTTAAATTTTGCTGTAGGTACCCCTAAGCTGAGAAACTGGGGGGGTGTTCAGGTGAGCTGAATGCACTGTTCAGTCTGGTCTTCACTTTCCTTTTTGCTCCCTGTTGCTGTATAGTAGCCTCAGAGTGGCCTGTATCTGCTTTAGTTTGGGGAGGTGGTACTGAGACTTGCCGTAGATTGGTGATGTTTTCCTTTGCAGGTTTTGCTTGTAAATGCACAGTAGGTAAAAGCTTCTAATGGTTGTTCCTCCCCGTTGGTTTATCTCCCCATAGGTTTATTAACAAAACTAGGATACCAAGGCTGAAGAACCAAGAAGAGCCTCAAGTGTATTGACACGTACAGAAGCAGCAGTCCTGCCCCAGTGCTCCTAAGAAAATCCGCTGTGGGCAGAGAACGATCATGATGATTTAATGGTGTTTACTTACTCCTTTACAGGATGCATTATTATGAAACTTGTGTGTTGTTAAATGGCTTTGCTCATGAATACTAATGGTAGATGTCACCTGGGCAGTGTTTAATGGCAAAATGAGCGGGGAGACAAAATTTTCAATTGGCTCCAGCAAATGGACTTTACCAAATCTCATGAAACATCGAAATTTTCTGTTATTACAAGCACAAAAGATCCCCAGAAACACTTGTCTAGGCAAAAGTATATGTTGATGCTGTCGTATAATCTCAAGTGTGTATTTCCTCTTGGAGAAACTCATTTAAAAGCTTTGATCATGTTGAAATTAAGATGCATTTCATTGAAAACAGCTGCATCTGATTTCAGTGGTGGACAACAGTTTCTTCCAGAACTTAAATTTGTGTTGTCTTCCCTCATTCCCGTACCTTTCTTTTAGAGTCCACTGTTGGCTTCTCTTGGCCTTTTTTGATGGACATAAATATGTGTATTTTTCAAAGCAGAAAACTTGTGTGCAGGGATAAGGAAAATGCTTGCATGACACTGTGAATTTGTGTAACTCTGCAAATTAATGTGCCTTTTGCTTGTCTAATGTTTCTGTGCTGGGAAAACAGCAGAAGCCCATGGAAAAGGAAGATTTCTCTCAAGTTGAGAAAGGAAGGAACCTTCACCCCCTGTTTGAAGACTGCCACCATGACATCTGCTTCCTTTTAGTTTTGCCACTGTGCAAGCTTGAGATGAGCTGACGAGCAGTGTGGTGCCTGGGGTAATGTGCCTGTAGCTGAGGAGCACGGAGACAGCAGCCACATGGGTGTTCTGTTGTTGTTTTTGCAGGTGCAAACGCTGTACTACTCAGCTGATCACAAGCTGCTTGATGGAAATCTGCTAGATGGACAGGCTGAGGTGTATGGCAGTGATGATGACCACATTCAGTTTGTGCAGGTACAAATTGCAGACAGTCTCAGGTAACCCCAGGTAGACTGGAGCAGTTTACAGCACGCCTGAAGTCCTGTGTTCTGCTGGCAGAGAAGGCAGCAGGTGCTGTATTGGAGAAATGCACCATGAGAAGGTGTCTGGCTGGAAGCTGCTGCAGGCCATGATGTGCTCTCAGCTTCTGTCTCTTTGGCAGGCTGGGCTGACTCTCAGCCCTTGAAAAACAGAGTGCTCTAATTCTGACTTCCAAATCAGTCCTGGCTGTTAGAAGAAAGAAGAGGCAGACAAGCACTCAGCTGTAGGAAGTCAGCTGAGACCTTGTAGAGTTCCCAGAGACTGTAGAGAAACACAGACTGCTTGGCTTGCAGTGGGGAGTGTGTCTGTTAAATTTGGCCCAGAAAAAGATTCCAGATCTGAGTTCTAATCCTTCAGCTGCCAGCGTCCACTTCTTTTGTTCAGCTGCACTGGTGGTGTAGCTGCCAGATCTCTCTGATGCTTTGATTGAGTACAAATCTCTCCTGTGCTTTTTGAGAGATCTTTTTTTATGGCTTTTATTTTTTTTTATTTCTACCCAGGTGTAATCTTTCTGAACTCCAGAAAACCACATGGCTTAGTACAATGCAGGCTAAGGTAGAAAGAGTAAAGAAGGACTAACAGTTGTAAATTATCAGTTGCTTTATACAAATGAACTTGGTTTAAATTTATGATTTTGAAGCAAATACATTGTAATATTTTTTAACAGTGAAACATGTTCATACAAAAAGTTTCCTTCTTGAAATTTGTAGCTAATGTGTATGTAAAACACTGTCCATCCCAGAATGTGGATTTTAGAAGTGAAATGAGAGGAAAAGGAAAAGCCAGCTAACTTTCCAGTTTCTTAATTGTTTTTAGAAAGCCTTCACAGAGTTCTCCATCTCTGGATACCACTTGTAATGCTTAGAAGCAGAGAGGTGAACATTCAGAGAGTTCATTTTCAGAAGTAAGACCAGGACTTCTCAACATTTTTCTACAAATCCTTTCTGATAAGAAAAATCACCAACTTCAGACATCCTAAACAGTTGGAAGAACTAACACTAAAAAAACCCTGGATGCCTGTCCTGGAAAAATTGTAACTTTTACATTTTTAAATTACAAAACTTTGTATTTTCTGTTGCTGTCGAGGCAATTTAAAGATGAGAGCATAAGTGGTTAATTGAATGAAGGTTCAGAAATAACAGAAATGTTCTCCACGAGTGCGCTGGTTGGCCCGGTGAGCTGAGCTTAGCAATCCAGCTCCTCTGTGTGAGGTTATCTGAGTTAGGTGATGTGTTTCAGAAGTCTTGTGACAGTTTCCATGGAGATCAGGCTCCAGGGAACTGTGCAAGCATCGCAAACTTGGGACTGTGGTCATAAACTCTGCTGCTGAACAGAATAGACAGCATGGTAACTTCCTGTGCTTCAGGAAGAGCCTCAACAACCCAGCCAACTGTGCTGAAACTGGGAATGGTGAGGTTTTTCTTAATTGAGCAAAATAATGTAAGCTACAGTATAAATTTAATTGGAGATGAAAAGAAAGCAGAAATCTGTTAGTGGGAAGTATCAAGGGAGTAAAATCCAAGAAACAGCTTATCTGAGCACAGAGGGGAACTGAGGCGAAATTAATTTGTCTTCAGGGAACGAAGAGAATAGTTAATTCACTTCCAAATAGCATTGGATAATTAAGTTCCAGAAGCAGAGCTTGGGAGTGAGGCTCCTAGGTGGTAGCTCAGTTCTCTCCAGCTGCATGTAGCTCTTTCCTTGCATTTGTAAATCCTGTTAGGAACGCACACTCACTTCCAGGGATTTGCAGTCCAGCAGCTGCAATATAAAGCTGCAGTCACAGGATGAAGTGAGTCCCAGGAGAAAAGTGTAGGGTGGTTTTTGGCCACTGTTGCTGGGCAGGCAAGATGTTCTGCTGAAAATATAGGTGTGCTATAAATGCTGCTCTGCGGAGGTGGTAGACGAGTGTGCTGTGGAGTAGCTACGTAGTATCTCAGAGAAGCAGAGGTAGAAGGAGCTGTGGTCTCTGGCTAGGTTTCTGTAGCTGCCTTTTGATTTTGCAGAAGAGGCCACCACGTGAGAATGATCACAAGCAGATCAGTAGCAGCTCCTCTGGAAGTCTTTCTCCAAATGCTACTGTTCAGAGTCCTAAACACGAGTGGAAAATCATTGCTTCAGAGAAGACTTCGAGTGAGTAACAGGGGCAGGGGTTGTCTAACAGATGTGTCTGGTCTCGGGTACCTGCCACCTCCTGCTCCCTGGGGATTTCCTTCACATCTCTGAGGAATGCTGAGGTGTTTTTTCTTACTGATGATACAAGTCAAGTAATTTGTAGGGTGCTTCTGATGTACCTGGGCCAAACTGGGATCACATACATCTCAGCTCCTTATCAACCAAATCCATGGTGTGTATCATTTTCCCAGGAAATCCTAAGGAGATAGGCAGTCCATAGTTAATTAACAGAGCTGTTTGCTCTGTGTGTGCACAAGGAGACTCCCAGCACATCTTTAAGTTGCTGTCATACGTCCTTCGAGCACTCTTTTAATATATAAAGCACAGTTGTCAATAACTAACACTTTTTCTAACACTTGGCTCCAGTAACCTGAAAAAAGGAAGTTTCCGTGCTGCCAAGGGGAGAGGCAGAGCCCATTTGGCACCCAGCTCAGTCCCCCTTGAAGCGGCACCGTGCTGACAGTGGCGGTGTGCTGTCCCCGCAGGTAACACGTACCTGTGCCTGGCCGTGCTGGACGGGGTGCTGTGCGTGATCTTCCTGCACGGCCGCAACAGCCCCCAGAGCTCCCCCTCGAGCACCCCGCGCCTGCTGAAGAGCCTGAGCTTCGAGCTGCAGCCCAGCGACCTCATCGAGAGGCCCATGTCCCCCATGCAGTACGCGCGCTCGGGGCTGGGCACGGCCGAGCTGCACGGCAGGCTCATCGCTGCGGGTGAGCCGGGGCAGGGGCACCGGGCCGGGGCTGGGCCGGCGCCTCTGAACACGGGGCCAGTAACCTCTCGCTTGCAGGGGGCTACAACAGGGAGGAGTGCCTGCGCACCGTGGAGTGCTACGACCCCGAGAAGGACACCTGGACGTTCATCGCGCCCATGAGGACGCCGAGGGCCCGGTTCCAGATGGCGGTGCTGATGGTGTGTGGGGTGGGGAGCGGGCCTCTGGGACACCGTCCCACCTGGGCTGAGCTGCACGGGGCACACTGAACAGGACAGCTCTAGAAGCTGTTTGCAGTTCCATGGTTATCCGAGCATTCAAGAGCCGAACGTGGTGTGCTGAGAGGTGACGGGTGTTGGTTTGTTCCTCCCAGGGGCAGCTGTACGTCGTGGGCGGATCGAACGGCCACTCGGATGACTTGAGCTGTGGGGAGATGTACGAGCCCGAGATCGATGACTGGACGCCTGTCCCGGAGCTGCGAACCAACCGCTGCAACGCAGGTGAGGCCTCTGCAGCGCCCGGACTGCGGGGTGGAACCTCAGCCAGTTCTTACTCACTTCCCATCCTTCCCTGTATCTACAGGAGTGTGTGCTCTGAACGGAAAGCTGTACATTGTGGGTGGTTCTGATCCATATGGCCAGAAGGGACTGAAGAACTGCGATGTGTTTGATCCTGTAACAAAGGCTTGGACGAGCTGTGCTCCCCTTAACATCCGTAAGTGTGTTGGGGAGCTGGGGAGGGAGGGGGAGAAAAGGGCAATTGCAGAACTGCACCGAACCAAAACCACGCCGAAGCAAAGCCCCTTTGAATTGCTGTTGCTATGGGCTGTTGCTGGTGGCTGACTGTGCTGGCTTTGGTTGCAGGGAGGCACCAGTCGGCTGTGTGTGAGCTGGGGGGGTACCTGTACATCATCGGCGGGGCCGAGTCGTGGAACTGCCTCAACAGCGTGGAGCGCTACAACCCTGAGAACAACACCTGGACCCTGATGGCGCCCATGAACGTGGCACGGCGCGGTGCTGGTGTGGCTGTCCGTGACGGTAGGGCTGGGGCTGCTGCTGCTGCCGCCTCGGGGCCTTTCATGTTTGCTCTGATGCGAGTAGAATACAAAGCTCTGCTCCTTTTTGGGCAGGAATCCAGTAGGAGCCTGGCTAAACTGCCAGTTTTAATTAAAAACCAAAAACCTCTTGGTTGTGGGGCATTCACCCCACCTCTTTCTGCTCAAAGTGTTACTGTGCAGCTTCTAGAGCTGCACCTGTTTGAATTTGGACTTTGCCCTTACTCTGACTCAAATTCCTATCAGCTGTCACAGGCAGGAGACCCAAAGCAGGTCGCTCCTGTAATTGCAGACCTTGACCGGGCCAAGGTCTGCGACAACAGCCGGGGTCCCTTTGGGCTTTATCCAGCCTCCTGGTGGGAACACAGGGCCGAGGTGCTGAGCAGTGAGCGTGGCTCCCTTTCCTCACACAGGAAAGCTCTTTGTGGCCGGAGGCTTTGACGGCACGCACGCGGTGAACTGCGTGGAGATGTACGACCCTGCCAGGAACGAGTGGAAGATGATGGGCAGCATGACCACGCCCAGGAGCAACGCCGGCATCACCACCGTGGCCAACACCATTTATGCAGTGGGGGGCTTTGATGGCAATGAGTTCTTGAACACGCTCGAGGTCTACAATCCAGAGTCGAACGAGTGGAGCCCCTACACCAAAATTTACAAGTTTTAAGTGAATTAAATTCCCTTTTCAAACTAACAGGCTTAGTGATGTAATTGTGTTTCAGTAGAGGTACACCTGTGAATAGGGGTGGGGAGGGCATAGACGTTGCCAACAGCAACACAGAGCTTTTGCATATTGCATATTAATGTGCTGTATATATTTGTTTTGGAAAGAATATTGAGATGAAGGGTTTTTTGTGTATTTTAGAACTTTAAGGTTTTGGGTTTAAGATTTTGATGATAATGCAAGAGAAACTAGACTGGGCATATCATTTCAGGAGCTTCCCCCAGTGTTTGTCACTTTGCACATTGGATGACTTCCTGGAGGTGTGTTCTTGGAGCAGGAAGGGTAATGTTTGTGGGGGATAATGTTTTTTTCTTTCATCAGGCCTTGGTTTCCTTCAGTAACTGGAACAATCTGTAACAAGAAGCCTTATTTAAACAGATATAATGGCTATTTTTTTTATTAAAAAAAGCTGACATGCCTCTGCTAATACCTTATCTTTTACAATTGCCTTTTTATAACAGTTTTTATATACTCAGCAGAGTATTTTGTCTGTTGAAATGCAAATTGCAGATAAATGGCTATTGAAACAAAGAGACAGCCTTGGAGTTCCTAGAGCCCGAGTGGGACAGTGGATTGCCCCTGCAGGTGAGCTGCTGCCTCTGCTGCAATAGTGGGAGTTAGTGTGCACTACTTTTCTTAGAGCTGCACAGGGTTTCTGCACACGACACAGCCGAGACTCTAGGGTGGGAAAAGGATTCTGGCTCCAAGTACTGTGAGGAGAATGCAGAGTGCGCTTTCTGTACAGCAGTTTTGTTACTCTGGGTGAGCTGATCTTTGTACAACACCGACGTGGGGAGGGGGGTTCTCATGGGTTTCAAACTCGTGCCAGCTGGCAAAGAAAATGTGTTGTAGTACCTGTCTTATTTTTCTAATATTACCAGCTGGAAGTGTGATAGAACATGAATTACTTGATTTTGTATGTGCTCATAGTCCTGTTTTAGTTCACTTTCTCTATTCCTATGGATCAAACATTGGGGTGGGATGACTTGGTGTCTAATGTGTAGTGCTGCACATCTAACTCTGGGTGCCAAAACTAGCACTGACTGCTTGCTGCTGCTGCAAACACATTAAAGGTACCTTTTGGGAAACTCTCGCACTATAGACGTGCCCTGACCTGGCTCTGTGTCCTTTTCTTCAACGAGGTGGTGTCCACAGAGGAGTCTGTGCTACTAAAAGTGACATTTCAGATGGGTGTAGGCACAGGGCAGGGGCAGGGGGTGAGGTGTCCCATGTCCCTCGTTCCTGCAGTGGAGAGTCAGGCTCGCTGCTGGAGGGACCAGGGCTCAGAGCACCACAGCCCTTGGGGCATGTCTGGGCCAGGGCGCTTTCCCTGCTGTGTACAGAAAGCTCTCTGCTGGCTTGGGTAGTGCCCCACAGGGCAGGGGCTGCAAAGCTGCACCTGGAGCTACTCCTGCACCTGGGCAGCTTTAGGGATCAGCCACACCAGTGGCAGCACCACCCACGTCCTGTGCAGTGGGACAGGCAGGAGCTGGCTGCTCCAGCTTCCCATGGGAGTGGGCAAACACACGAGGCCCAGGAAATCCACTGGCCCCTGCAGGCTCTGAAGCTGGCCCAGCTGAGCAGGGAGAGCCAGGAGAGGGGGGAACAAAGCACTTGTCCTCCACACCAGCCCCTCGCAGCCAGCTGCCTGCAGAGCTGGGCCAGGGTCAGGATACAACCTGCCCCCATCAGCAGCACTTTGGAGCCAAGCTCCAGCTCCTGGGGCTGGAGAACCCCCATGGAAACAGCCCCACACAGCAACTGTGCTTCAACAGGGCCTCCACCCACCCCCCTGGCACAGGGGACTGTGCTGCACTTGCATCTCTAGGGACTGGGCAGAGCCAGGGCAGAGCCACTCAGAATTAACCACTGTTTAATGTAACAATAAATTACATTTTTACAATCAAGAGTTTACAAATACATCCAAAAGTTAATATCAAAATAGACACTTTAGAACTTTGCCAGTCAGCTCATCTCTGTACAAATACATACACAGAAGAGGTAGGATTAAAGGCCTTAGAAAATGGCTTTTGGAAAGTTTCATGGACTTAAAGCAGTTCTGGAAAGCAACCAACAGTGCAGCCAGAGAGGGATGTCACCTGGAGAGGAGGGAAGACCAGGCCCACCTTGCAGGAGGATGTGGCAAGAGCAGGATGAGGAGTTTTCCCCAAGAGCACTGCTAGCAGGTTGCCACTGTATGAAGATAAAATGCCTGCTTAAACAAAGGAGAAACACCCTTTTCCTCTGAAATGGGGTCTGGGACAAACACCTGCATGAGGGTGAGGGGTCTGTTTTGTCTTTAAGGAAAAATGAGCATCAATCTGTTCCTTTGCCCATTCTCCATCCTCTCTTAAGCCTTCACTGCACAGGATACACACGTGTGTGGGTCAGTCCTTCATTCCTGGCCTTGCACTCAGCTACTTCCTGCCCTCCTGGGTGACACAACAGATCCCCTTCTCTCACTTGTCACTTGTAAAGTACCAGCAAAACAAACACAGGGGTTTTCCTGTACAACCATGAACAGCTCAGCTCCTCACAGGAACACTGGATGCTCAGAGCAGCCCAGCACAGCTGCTGCATCCCAAACCAGCCCTGCTTCTCCTGGTTATCCATGGCTCTCCAGCCGCACCCTCACTCAAGACACAACATTCTAGCAGTGAACAGAATTCTCAGCAGAAATCCCGACATTTAATGTCCACGTGGAACTGTGTTCTTCCCTTCAACTCCAACCCAAACCAGCAGCGCTGACGAAGAAAACGCGGCAGGTTTTTGGCTCCTCCAGCAATTCCCTGCCCTCCCCCCGAGGAGGCGGAGCTCCCGCGGCTGAGCCCGGGTCAGAGCCAGCCCCGGCTCTCGGCCTCCCTGTGCACGGACACGTGGCACTGCTCCAGCGTCTGCTCCAGCTGTGCCAGCTGGCAGCAGCCCACTTCCAGCCTCTCCCTGGGAGACACGAGAGAAAGGTTAGCAGGACACAGCAGAACAGAAATCGGTACAAATACTCCTCAAATTTTCAGGGACGTTTCCATCAAACTCGAGCAGCAGGAGTGACTTTTGCACTCCAGCTGCTAAAGCTGAGGATTTCACAGGAGCTCCTTCCAACAGCCAACCCAGAGCTGCCACAGGCAGAGCTCCTGTTCCCTTCTGGGGCAGGTAAAGTAGAACAAGTGGCAGGAGAGGTCACTGACATCCACTTCCTGGAGAGATTTGGGATTCTGGAAGGTTCAGTTCAAACCATCCTTCATACACTGACAGATCCTGTATTCACACTCAAAATAAGGATCTGGATACACCCCCTTATGACTTAGACACTTTCAAAAGAGGAATCTCAACTTGATCACATATAAACATGCCCTAACTTTGGTTTCCAAAAGATTCTTTCTCAAAAGACCATTTAAAAGCTGCTTCTCAAAAAAGGAAGAAAACCCCCCTGGAGTTCCCCAAGCACAGCCTGAGGGCTGCTGGAGCAGTCTCCAAAGTACTTGTTTTACTCTGCTGAGCACAAATTCCCACACACTGTTTTCTTTCTGTCAGTATCAATACAGGTCTAGAGCCATCAACTCGTGGGAGTGAAGCTTTTAAACTGTTTTTTATTACTGATACAAATATTGAATGTCTTCCTCTCTGCAGATCTTGTACCCTGATCTTGGAATCTGCACACTGAACTTCACAAAAGATTCAGGGACCCAGAATCAGTCCAGGCAAAGGGAAACTTTTTAAAGTAATTCACCATGCAGCCTTTCACTCAGCTGATCCTGGCCAGTGCCAGCTCATTCATGTCCACACAACAGCAAAAACCAGTCACCTGTCCTTTATTAGCCAGCTCAGAATTATTAAAAACCCATGATAGCATTTTAGAAACCTCCCAGAGCCTGGATTCACAAACTCTCAGTGACAAATTCATAAAGAAATAAGCCAGAAACCACTGGCAGAGGAAAAAGGGGCCAACACCTCACCTCCAGCAGCTGAAAATCACCATGTAGGCACTGATGCTTCATCTCCAATTTAATTTCTGTCCTCTCCTGCTCTGTGTTAATAGGGCATTAAAATTAAAAAGGGAATTTAAAAAATCCCCCATTTATATTCCCTACACTGTTCCTACAAAGGGGGGATTTTTTAATTGACCCAGATGATTCCTCTCATGGTACCTTGGTTCACACATGTGAAAAAGCTGCCTCAAGCCCCCCAAAGGGGTCATTAACTGGCTCACCTGTACAGCTCCTGTGAAACACACTCATACAGCTCCTCAGCAGTGAACTTCAGACTGTTATTGATCTAACACAAAGAAGAAAGAATTCATACAGTCATTTATCAAGTATCACATGCCTGCTACAACTATACAGCAGGAACAGCAGATACACCTCATGTATTTCCTACCAGGCTCTCAAGTTCAGACAGTACATTTAAAAAAGACATCCTGCATCTTATAATAAAATCTAATATTACACATTGCAGCTCCATTTTCTATCCACTTTTGCACAAACCTAAAAGACCTTCAATAATTCTTCCTCCCCTCTCAAGTTACCCAATAGTTTTATTTTTATATACATATATATATAAGTATATATGTACATGTATGTGTGTATCTCAAATGAAATAAGCTCTGACTTGCATCAATCCCAAAAATGTATGTGAAGGCCCAAACCCCAAATACATTTCCCTGCATAGCAGAGCACTTCAAGCCTGAAATATGTAATATATCAAATAGAGAAATATTCTACTAAAAACATTCCTTTCAAGGCTTTTTGCTCTCAACACCAAATCATTCACACCACGTGAGCACTCAGCAAATCACACAAACAACTCAAATACCTGTTGAAATCCAACCAAAAATCTACCTTTATGTTCAACAACTAATAAATAAGAGCAAAGAATCAAAATTCTGAGTGGAAATACAGTGATGAGACATGACCTCAGAGCTACTTAAAATAAAAGCTGTAAGTGAAGTGACCAAACACTAAAGAAAATGTCGTACCTCGTGTCTTCTGAGGAAGTTATAGAGGGTCCAAATGTCTTGGAAACTGCTGGTTGGGGTCAAAATTCTGAAAAAGAAAAGTTTGGGGGTGCTTTAAAGCAAGTAGAAAAGGAGACTATGAAAGAGTTAAAAAAATAAGCCAGAAATCTTCAAGGGGAAAAAAAAATTACTTGAACAAAAAGGAAATTATGAACTTTGAAGAATTTTCCCTTCCACTCCTCTAACAGAATTAAAGAGCTTATTATTTCTGTGAGGACTTTTCTGGAGGCTTTTCCTAATTAAAAATTCCCTCCATGTTTTTGTGAGCCATTTCTCTGTGAGGAGGGAGGAAACCCAGCACTAATTGAAAGCACTTTGGTGCCCACCAGCGAGGCCCATGGGCTCACGTGGAACCAGAGCAAAGCTTCCCAGGATATGCAACATTCCCAGCCCAGCTTTAACTCATTCCCTCCAGATTCCCACATGTGGAACCACAGCAAAGCTTCCCAGGATACGCAACATTCCCAGCCCAGCTTTAACTCATTCCCTCCAGATTCCCATGTGAAGCCCAAATGCTGCAATTCACTTTCCATTTTTGCTACTTCTAATAACCACCAATTCCCACTCAATACTGCCAAGGGCCAGTGGCATGTGGCAGCTGAAGAGAGGTGGCTTTAATGAAGCACCTCAATGGACAACCTTTTCCACATGGCTCCAAACCCAATCCAATAAGGAAGCTGGTTTTTAACAAAATTAATTATCCTCATCTAATTAGGCAGATACAATTCAGTTCCACCTCAGTGTAACTTCATTTGCATTCACCAGGAGAAGCGGAACCCTCCTAAATGCTGCAAAATGTACCTTAAAACCAATATTAAAACACAAGAAACACCATATATATTAAGAAATACTGACAAAATTTTGGTTTTTAAGTCTTACATAGTTAAATAATGATTAAGATAATGACTGGACTTGAAAAACCTTCTGGGGAAAGCTCTATTTACTTTCCCATGGGAAAGTGCCCGAATTCTCTTCTCCCTCCTCTTGTAAGCTGTAAGCTTCATTTATAAATGAATTAATTAGGAATTGAAAAAAACCCAGGAAAATAACAGAGTAAGTTAAAAACCCCAAAGGACCCTGTGTTTGAAGCAGGCTGGAAGACCATGACACAGCACGGGATCTATTGTAACTGGAGTGTCCACTGCTTTTTCTCATCCTTTTTCGTAGGAATTATCACCAAAAATTAGTCACCCATTTTTCCTCCCCTTTCCTAAGAAGCAGTACCCAAAATGTTTGCCTTACACCTGCCAACTACGAGTCGGGAAGGGAACCAACTGGCTGCTCTGCCTAAAAACATCTCGGAGCCTTCTCCGGGGCACCTCCGCCACAACCGGCTTTGACAGCGGAAAACCCCGGCAGGGAGAAGCTGCCAGCGACCCTCCTTGGAAATGCTGGGAATCCTGGAAGCTGGAATGCTGGCAGCTGGGAATCCCGGCAGCTGGGAATCCCGGCAGCTGGAATCGCACAGCAGCTCCCGTTCTCCCCCCAGCAGCTCCCAATCCCACCCTGCAGCTCCCGTTCCGACCCCGGCAGCTCCCGTTCTCCCCCCGGCAGCTCCCGTTCCCCCACCCGGCAGCTCCCGTTCCCACCCCGCAGCTCCCGTTCCCACCCCGGCAGCTCCAGGCAGTGCCAGTCCTGCCTATCACGCCCAGCTCCTGCAGGAGCAGGAGCGGAGCATCCCGAGCCTGGGAGAGGCTGATTCCGCATGGAATCATTCCCTCCAGTCCAGGCAGAATCTGCCTGCCTGCTGCCATCAGCCTGGATGCACGAGTGGGCACAGTATAGAAGGTGTTATGAACAACCTCACCCCAAGGCCATCACAAAATGCTGGGGCAAAATCTGTCCATCCCTGTTCTTCCTGATGTGCCAAGGACACATACGGATAAGTGACGGAGCTGCCGGTGGGAAACCTGCCCACCGGAGCTCTCCAGAGGAAGGATGGAGGGAACATACTCAGGTGTATCCCTGCAAGACCTCAGGTGGATGGACAAACCCACTGTGCCTCCAGTTCTTTGGGAAAAAAACCCCAAATTGTGCAAATAATCATCCAAGTAACTTCATGTTAAATCCTATACCTCATTTTATGGCCTTTGCTTGGATGATGCCAATGGTTTCTGGGTTTGTACCGTGGAATGAGAAGTCTGACATTTGGCTCCAAGTTTTACAGCAGCTCCAAATAAAAGAGATTTGTTTTGAGGGGAGAGCCCTTGCTCCACACGGAGCTCTGGGAAGCTGCTGAGGGAAGAGCCCGCACCGTAACTTCCCCCACAGATTCCCAACAGGTCAGCATTCATGAAACAGCCTGGTGCTGTCTGCGGCTAAACAGGGGCTGCAATACCAGCTCCAGTCTGGGAATACGTTCTTCTGTACAAAACTGACCCATTCCTGTCTGCAGAGCAATGATTTCACAGCACCCCTGCTCTCTACTGCTTTCAATCACTTCACATTCCTTTCATCCCCTGTAGCCACCACCCTGTGCTATGGAAAATGCACATTTGAAGGGAAAGCGTACACTGGGAAATCTGGACCTGTGTGTATGAGCATTGACTCTGCCTCTATTACTTCATTAAATCGAGGTGCCCTCGTTTCCATGGAAGTTTCTCAGTGATAAAAAGTCTGCTTCAACTACAGAACTATGTCTAGAGAACTTCCTCTAAATCAGTAATCCATGAAGCAAAGGGCTTTTACATCAAACTGTTCTAAGGAGCCACGTGATCCTCAGTATTGTGACCACTACAACATTAACCACTGCTGCTGCTTCTCTCCCCACACTGGTTCAAAAGCAGAGGGTGGAAATCCATGCAATCACTTGGCCTTTCCCTCAGCATAGCCTTGCAGAACCACACTACAACACCCCCCATTCTGTACTTCAGCCTAAAAACTCCAGTGTGGTTCTACACAGTCTTCTGAAAATACTGAGCATGTGAGGTAGAGAAGAGAATGCCATGGAAAGACCCAAGAAATGACTATGGACACCTGCTACCAATTGGAGGTTAAATGCTGTCCTGGGGGCAGGAGGGAGAAAGGGCACAGACAGACTTGATTTCATCTCAAGAGCCTCCCAAACCACTCCCAACATTTCTTTATCTCCTGTCCTGTCACTCATCTGACGCCAAACACAAGGTGTAAGATAAAATAATAAATAGAAATGGATAGGAAATAGCGCAGGATGTGGTTCCTCACTTGTGCACAGAGAAGATCTGGGAGAAAGCAAAGCCTATTTGGAAAGGATCAGAAAATGAACTTATCAAATAGAAGTGAAAAAGCCCAGCCCACAAGCCAAGTAGCATAGAAAGCAGCTCAGCCTTCCAGCTGCTCCAAGACCCCACGAGGGCAGGGACAAGGGAGGTCTGGTGGGACTGTGTGGAATCCCCTGTCACACCCAGGGGAAGCTCTGCCCCTGGAGCCTGTCCCACTCAGCTGTCCCTCTGTCACTGCTCAGGCTGGCAGTGCTGGCACAGAACATTAACCAGGTAACAAATCCAGGGCTCCATCTAAAAGGCTGGGATCTGATGGGAGAAAAGGCAGCCTCACCCATTAACAGCCCCTTTTAACCTCACTGCCCAAATGTCAAGTAAGCAAAGGAGATGGGAAATGGAAACCCCAAAGCTCCAATTCCTCACTACACTGCACCGAGGGGCTCCAGTGGGTTACAGCCACCAACACATGCCAGGGTTTGCTTCCACAGCAGCCAGCTGGGAAATTCAGGGGACTTCTCCCCACACCAAGGCCAAGTTCGGGCTTTCTGTCACTGTGGAAGTGCCTCAGCTGTCAGCCCCTGCTGGCACCCTGGCTTTACAGGCTCAAGGCACTTTGGCTTTTACAACCCTGTGTTTGAAACCCTTCTGCTTTGCAGACTGCTCTAAAGGCACCAGGGTGTGAGCAGCTGCACAGCACCACCTCTGCCCTGTTCCTCGGGGAGCACAGCCCAGTTCCTGCCCTGTCCTTTGGGGAGCACAGCCCAGTTCCAGCCCTGCCCCTTGAGGAGCACAGCACCACCTCTGCCCTGCCCCTTGGGGAGCACAGCCCAGTTCCTGCCCTGTCCCTTGGGGAGCACAGCCCCACCTCTGCCCTGTCCCTTGGGGAGCACAGCCCAGTTCCNCCCTGCCCTGTCCCTGGGGCAGCACAGCCCAGTTCCTGCCCTGTCCGTTGGGGAGCACAGCACCACCTCTGCCCTGTTCCTCGGGGAGCACAGTCCAGTTCCTGCCCTGTCCCTCAGGGAGCACAGCCCAGTTCCTGCCCTGTCCTTTGGGGAGCACAGCCCAGTTCCAGCCCTGCCCCTTGAGGAGCACAGCACCACCTCTGCCCTGCCCCTTGGGGAGCACAGCCCAGTTCCTGCCCTGTCCCTTGGGGAGCACAGCACCACCTCTGCCCTGTCCCTTGGGGAGCACAGCCCAGTTCCAGCCCTATCCCTTGGGGAGCAAAGCCCAGTTCCAGCCCTACCCTTTGGGGAGCACAGCACCACCTCTGCCCTGTCCCTTGGGGAGCACAGCCCAGTTCCAGCTCTATTTGAGTTTTATTACTTAGAGTTGTCATTAAAATGGGCACAACAGAACATTTCAATGGGTAAAGGACAAATTTGGGCCTGGCAGCAGAGAAGGCTGCAGGTAAGAGGAGTTTCAGGTTTCATCTAAATGCATGAAACCATAAAGATCCAACAAGTAGTGACTGGAATGCCTGATATTTTGAACTGGGAGCTAATCTCCATTTTACTTCCAGAAGGAGACTGTGTGCAGAGCAAGATTAAAGGCAGAGCTCTTCATCTAGAGACTTTATTGGGACTTTATGGCAGAAATTATTAACTGCCACAGGAGCCTAAGGGAATGAAGACAATTCTCTAATGAGACACCAAGGAAAAGAAATCTCAATTCCTCCACTGACCAGCTGAAAAAATAAAGAGGACACAGTTTCTCTACATCTGTGGAATTCTGTACTAAAATTAGTAAAACTGCAGAATTGTTTTTAAATTATTTAAATTCAGCAATCAGTTCTGATATGTAACACTCTCCTGCACTACTGAAATCTTAAGAAATGCCACTTTTAATTTACAAATGTTTATGGAGCCCTTGACTAAACCACATTTTTCCAAACCATTGGGAGTGTGAGAGAAATTCCATTTAGATAAAATATTAGAAAAGCAGAATTCAGGCTCCTTATGCAGTCAGTAACAGACAAGTATTTTTACAGGTGACACCATATTAGTATAAATATTTAGGAGGCCTGCATCTAAGTGTATATGCTATAAGCTGTGGGTGATTTTAAAGTTGGCACATGAACAAAAAAATTCTTTCTTAGCCAACAGATGAAAAGAAAAAATCCAACTAGAAATAACTGTATCAATCCACCAAAGACTAAATTTTCTTTCTTTTCTATGAACAAAGATTTCTTATCTAAAAGAAGCTTGGCAGGAAACATGAAGACAATGTCCAGTTCCCTAGGGGTGCATATAAAAGCTTGGAATGACAAGTTCTATTCAGCTGAGGGCAAACGTCAGCTAATCTAAACCCCTACTTTATTTTAAAGAGTTCATTTAAGAGACCTTAAATGAGGTGCCCCAATTAACTGGTTCCAAATAATACCCAACCTAAATACCAATATAAACCACCAGTGACAACACTCAGAAATCCTCAATCCAAAATTATTTAAAATCATGTTATGCTTTCACAATTTCACTGGATGCTCGAATTTCAGAGGTTTAATAATCTTTGTTCATTACCATTAGTAATGGTATATAGTTAGAATATGCTAACCATACTGATTATTCTTCATTTCAGAGCTGAAAGCTGTAACACATCTCTGGCATGCAGAATTGTGAAATATAAACACCACTCTGCTCTTAGAGGATAAAATGAAAAACCTGCATGGTGTGACAAAAGCTGCCAGGACAGGGTAAGGTGCCAAAAGCTGTTACTGAGACATCTTCAATGAAACAGCTTTTTTTTTTTCCCTTTTCCATATCTATATTTGTTATTAACATGTTCTGCCCATCAAGCCTGAATAGCTGGAGTAGTGCCACTGGTGTAGTATTTTTTTAATGATTAAGGGTATCATTACATTTATCTCAAAAAGCATCATCATGTTTTTCTAATTGTTTCGAACAGTCTGAAAATCTAAACCTTTAATGCAGTTGAACTTTCAATGTATTCAATTTCAATGTATTCAATTCATTGGTAAAGCTTCCAAACTTTCACAAGATGTTTTCTCTCTCCTTTGCTCTAGACAGCAGGGACCAGAAGGTACCACAGAACCAGTTGTGTTTCATCACTAAAGCTGTGTTACCTCCAAATATTCAAGACAGAACTTTCTCACTGTTTTTTTCTCCAGTGCCTCCTTTTCTGCAATCATGCCATTAGATTAAGTCACTGAAAGGGTTCTTTTCAAAAATCAAGAAAAATAAATACACTGCAAGGTCAGTTTTAGAGCAAAAGGAAAGTGAGGTGTCCCTGCCCAGGGCAGGGGGTGGAACAAGATGAGCTTTAAGATCCCTTCCAAGCCCAACCATTCTGATTCTATGAAAACTGCTGAATTTTTGCTTTAATACTCTGTAATGTTCATAAAACTGCAATGAGACATTCAACTGGCTCCTGACTCTTTGGAAAAGCTCCTCAGAAGTCTCAAACTCCCTTCAATCCCTCCACTCAAGGCCAAAGCAGCGAATGCTTGGTGCAAATTCTCCCCATCTCTTGCTCCATGATGCCACCTACTGCAAACCTGCACATCAGAGCAGGCATTTCCAAAGTGTCCAGGAAAACTACTCCATTCCAACAATCAGCCTGTGTATTTCAGGATTTCTTATTTTTACAGAGCTCTCCCATACAAAGAAAACCAGCAATTTTTAATGAAACACCTCTGCAACACAAAAATAACCATCCTGAATATTCCATATTCCATTAAATCTCATCCACCACTTCTATAAACTGATACCACAGGATCTGTTGCAAAAACTTTGGGATTGGAATGAAGAGAGCAAAGTTTAGCAGTAACCTGCTTTACTGAACTATTTCCTTAGAGGGAAAAAACCCACCAGCAATAAACTGAATCCATCAGCACTCAGCTGCTCAAGCTAACATTTCTACCCATATTTTTTCTGCTTCTAATTTTACAATATTTTGATCATTTGTCTTTGAAAGGAAGACTGCAATTCTTTGAATAGATCTATATTTCACTGCCACGAAAAAAGGACTAAGCCAAGACTACACAGGAGGGTCTTATTCCTCCTGAAACTTCCAATGTTTTGTGCTGTATGAAAAAGGGCAGCGGGATGGGGCTCCCCCTGCCAGAGGGCAGGGATAGATGGGATACTGGGAAAGAATTCTTCCCTGTGAGGGTGCTGAGACCCTGGCACAGGGTGCCCAGAGAAGCTGTGGCTGCCCCTGGATCCCTGGAAGGGTTCAAGGCCAGGCTGGCTGGGGCTTGGAGCACCCTGGGACAGTGGAAGGTGTCCCTGCCCATGGCTGGGGGTGGGATTGGATGGGCTTTAATGTCCCTTCCAACCCAAACCATCCTGGGATTCTGTGATTCTATGAAGACAGAGGGAATATTATCCTGCCTGAAGAGAGAATCCAGCTGATTGTCATTGTTATGGCTGTCATGAAGAACACTCTAGAACTGGGAACAGCAAAGCCCCAAAACTTTATATCCTTCCCTCTATTGGACCTTTGCCCCCATCCAAGTGGGCCTCACATTTGAAACACAAATGCCCTGAATTATTCAAAGTTCCTGCCATCAGAACTGATGTATTAATCATAATCATTAATCATTAATAGCTCCAGTCACACCTGAGCAGAGACAACTCGATGGTCAAACACTGGAAAACAAATACCAGACATAAAAACCAATTCTCTACAAGAGATCTCCATGTCTGCAACACTTCCATGATCTTCTGCTACCAAGAAATGGTTCAAGGTAGCCTTGACAGCAGGATTTTTTACTGCAAATCATCTCACTAAGCACACAGAATCAAGAGTGGTTTGGTGCTGAAATATATCAGACTTTTGTGACTTCAAGTGCCTGTGACACATTTTGTGCCCAGCTGCAGTGCTCACCTGCCAATGCCCTCACGGATGTCCTTCACAGCTGCCAACAGCTTCTGCAGGCCCAAAAAAGCCTCCTCAAATGAGGCCTTGGCAGCCATGGTCACTGCACTGGGGTCCAGCTTCTGGAATAGCTCAATACTGAAATTACAAAGAAAGAAAGAAGAGATAGAAAAGCAGTTAACAAAAAAGCTCAGAATTCGGAGAAACCCAGTGTCTGTTGTGTGCTTGTAGTTTGTCTATTAAAGCAAAAAGGCAAAATATAAATCACACTATCTGAAACAGTCTCTGAATAAATGGCAGTGCAGAAATGGAGTTATCACTGCTGATTAGCTGAGTCCTCACAGACCACCAGAAATGGAGTTCCTTTGTGCTTGGCTGCCTCAGAGCCCCTCCTTGGAAAAGATTCCAGACTAAGACAACAAAAGAAAACACAGCACCTATTCAGATTTTATCAAAAGATATGGCATCCCAGTGAGTTCCCAGCAGATTTTTCAAAAATAGCCAAAATAAAAGCAATGGTAAAACATCTAGATGGAAGAGGAGTTAATTTCCTGCAATTCTGAGTTTACATGAGCAATTCCGTAGATTCTGCATTTTGTGAAGTGAAGGATTTTGCTTAACAACAAAATGTTTTCTATTTCAAATTGATTTTCCAAGTTTTAAAATAGGGTATAGAATTTTGCATAAGCTGGAAGACCTCCACTGGGTTTGGAAAGAAAATGACCACAAGGAAATGAAGATCTCAGATGCTATTTTATGGATAAATACAAGATTTTCATGGATGTCTCACACTTGTGGGGTTTTCAACTCTATTTTTCAGGGCAACTTATTTCAGCTGCTGCACAGAAAAAGAGCAGCAGACTGACATAACAATTTGCATGCTCCCAACTTTTGTGTGAGAGGTTGTGTGACTTTTTTTGGGGGGGGTCAATTTAGATTAATTACAGAGTAAAAAGCACAAGTTCTAAAGTGTGCTTGTTTGAAAGTTATCTAAGGTTACGTGTTAGTTCTGAGCCCCTTTAGCAAGCTGTACCTGTACAAGTTCATGGTGTTCCAAACACCTTCCAGGACCGACCAGATTTCCTGGTGCCTGTTTTCCTGAGCTGCATGAAAGCTGGGATGTGGCTCTTTTTCCTCAGTGCTTTGCAGATTGGGCGTCGTGGCTTCCATTTTTTCACACGCAGCATTTTCTGAAAGAACCATGATGTCTTCTGATAAATCCTGCTCACTGTCTGCCCTCACCTTATAAAACAGTTCAGCAAACAAATAATCAATGTGTTTGGTTCCTAACTTCAGAAATCCAGAATCTACACACTTCTACAGATTTTTTTAAAGCAATGCTCAAGAAATCAAGGCTGAACTCTTTGAGTCACTTTGGTTACAGTCTCTGCATCCAAAGACATTCCAGAATGGTTTGGGTTGGAAGGGACATTAAAGCTCATCCAGTGCCACCCCCTGCCATGGGCAGGGACACCTTCCACTATCCCAGCTTGCTCCAAGCCTCATCCAACCTGGCCTTGGACACTTCCAGGGATTCAGGGGCAGCCACAGCTTCTCTGGGCAGCCTGTGCCAGGGCCTCAGCACCCTCACAGGGAACAATTCCTTCCTGACAAGTTTTCAGACAGAGCCTGATTCTCGTGGCAGCAGAACATCAGGCTCAGGGCTGACTGCATTGCACAGAGGTTCCAGCAAAGGTCAGTCCTGACCTTCTTCCTTTCCCCTTCAGCCTTTTCCAAATACCCCAAGAACTCTTTACAGCTGTTCTGACCTGCCTTCTTTCCCATAAATCCAAGTATTTCATCCATGCTCATGACTCCAGTTTTTATGCCATTACATACAGAACTGACAGTAACCATAACCAAGACAGTTGAAATTTCCTGCACAGCAACTCAGAGCTGAGCTGGGAGTGAAGACCAACTTCTGAGAACACAAAAGGTGGCAGGACAACCCTCAGTAACCATCACAAACCACATGATCCAAGGGAGTCCCTTCTTCAGCTACCAAGACAGTGAAAGCTGAAATAACACACCTAAGAACAGCAGTATGGGACTCATGTCAGAAGGGGAAACACCAAGTTTAATCTCAAAGGCCCATCAGCTACAAACGCAATAGAAAATGAAGACAAAAAAATGGTCTTCAGTCACCCTTCCAATAATGACACATTTATATTAAGGAAGAAATGTATCAGCAGATATAAAATAAAAGTTAAAGTCAGGGTCTCTTCATTTAGAAAACACCCCAGCAACATTTCCTGGAGCAATCAGTGCAAATGATGGGAATAATTAAGAAATCTAAGCCAGGTTTGGAATGTGGAACAACTCGAGGATGGGGTGAGGTGGACAAACACCAAAGCTGCCCTTACCTCCCCGAGGGTCTCACACAGCTTTGTCACTTCAGCATAAGCCTGGGGCAGGACACCGTTGTAGTCTGACCTGGTGCTGAAAGCATGGAGCAATTTTTTGGATTCCTGGAGCAGGATACGCACTGTTGAGGAGTCAAATGGTTTATCTGATATTTAGACATTAATGTGAAAGGGAGAAAAAAAAAATGTTAGGAGTTATCAGTCTTGGCAGGCAAATTTAATACTCAAATACCTGGATTAACAGAAGCACATGAAAAGCCTAGGAAAATGGTTCAGAAGCATCAGGTACAACAATCTCAGAGAAACATGCATGGGATTGCTCAGTCCTTAATCAAGTCTTCCAAAATTATGCTGGGATCTTGCACAAGGATCAACTGGCATATCTAAAATAATTCTGCAGAACAGCAGTATCCCAAAGAGGCAGAACCATGAAATCACAGGATATCCTGAGTAGGAAGAGACCCACCAGGATCACAGAGTCCAAGCTCTGGCCCTGCACAGACCCCCCAACAATCCCACCCTGGGCATCCCTGGGAGCGGTGTCCAAACGCTCCTGGAGCTCTGGCAGCCTCGGGGCCGTGCCCATTCCCTGGGGAGCCTGGGCAGTGCCCAGCACCCTCTGGGGGAGTTCACCAGGTCTGTCAAAATCAAGTGCTCAAAGACATCTTTAAACAATTGGAAGGTTTGTGAGGGTATTTTTTTGGTTGGCTTCTTTTTAAAACAAACCTTCCTGCCCTCACATACCACATTAAATATCTTTTGCTCCTCCGTAATTTATTTGGCAAATGCAGATCATTTGGTCACACGTAACACGGGGGCAAAAGAGGGAAAAGGATTATTTGCTTTTTAAAAATAATTCAGAGACTTTGGTGACCATTAACACATAGAGTCAGTTTTATAACTCAAACCAGAACAGGGAGGCTTTTTACAAGTTCACAATTAATGTTCTCAGGGACTGTTACCTGCATAAAGGTGTTTAGAAAGACATTCAATGGTTGAAAGCAAACTCCTCGGCACCACATAACCAAAAACAGCCATCCAGTGTTTCTTATAACACTTCAGCAGGTTTGCTAAGGTCCATGGTGGCTTCAGATACAGGATCTGAAAGAGAGTATATTATAAATTCAAAGGCTGGTTTTCGTTTAGACATACTCCTATTCATTCCATAACAGCTCTGTTCTTCAAGAACGTGATGATTTGTGACTGCTGGAGAATTTCAGTGATTCCTCAGAAATAACACTATGTCCAGATTTAACAAGTTAATTATCTATTAATAAAGATTTGATTCAGCAGCATCATGGGTTAAACAGTGATGCTCATTCAGAAGCAATGCACAATCAATCAGCCTCATGATTTTTGGTTCCCCATTCCTCAAAAACTCTTAATGCTTTTGATTTATCTCAAAACTGATCTAATGAGTTACTTGTGCACAAAAGACAACAGTATCAAGAACAAAAAGAACAACAATAAATATGCCTTTGATTTTCCAGTACTGTTACAAAGTAAAAATAAACACTGTGACTATTTACACATGACATAAAATATGTGTATTGCAAAAAAATTGCAATTCAGTACTATCAAGTGAAACCAGTGTTTGAAGAGACATTAAAAGAAATTAACTAAGTGAATCAAGAAGTGATTAAAAGCTTAGCAGCTAATCAGGGCAGCTTGGGAAACAACAGTCACCCCATGATTTTTGGGGATTTTTAAAGCCACAGAGGCTTATCTGCAATAAATGTAAACTTCTAACAACCCTCCACCAGCTATAAAATGGAATCTAAAGCAAAGCATGCACAATTTGAAAGTGTTTTGTGCATGGGTATTTATCTTCTGCAAACAAGACATTTGCAAGAATGTTTAGAGGTTCTCATTAGTACCCTTGTCATTCTGTATCTGCACTGGAATCAATTTAGCTGTGAACAGTTTGAACCACATCTGTTCCAGTGGGGAAGAAATACCTGCATCAAATGCCTCAGTGTTATACAGAACACGATGGAATGATTTCTTGCAGGATGTATTTACAGTGCAGGGATTTACTGGACTAGAAAAGCTGAAATAGAATTTTAATGCCACTAACAAAAAGAATTCTGAAACTTCACACTGAGAAACCAGCACCCCTGTTACTGTGCCATTAAAATTCTATTAAAATACTGCACATGCTGCACACTAGTGGTCAAACAGGATAATCTTGCTATAAAATGAAATATTAGAAGTGAACACTGAGCTGTTCCCTGTCAGTTATATCAGGGACCTGGACGACTTGGGTTTGGCTTGGCACAGGTATTAATAACAATAAAATACCAAGGGCATTCAAACCCCTCAATAACCAAATATCAAACAAGATGACGTAAGAAACCACCTCCATCCACAGGTTTCCAAATGCAAGTTTCATCTCAGTCTCCAAAATAGAAGACAAAGCTTCTCCTAAGTTCCTTTCAAGGTCTGGAAGCACATTTGGGAATTGTGCAGTAAAACCAGCATCGCCTCTTGTTTTCCCAAATTCTGTATCTGTCAAACCAACGACACAAAAGGTATTTACTGGAACTGGGTTTACATCTAATTTATGTTGATGGTGCACAAAGAACTTGTCCCCATAAATAAAGACAGACTGCACTTTAGTTTATAAAGCAGATGGGCTATACCTAATTAGGTTTCAAGTATTTCTAGTTATACCCACTTGTACCATGTGTATTTTTAATTAAGAGCTACTAACCAAGAAGGTTAATTTCCCCAGAGTATTACTCATTAGTGATCTTACTCCATATTTCTTTTTTTCCTTAAATAACTTAGATCATATGCAGCCAGCAGGGTTATCAGCAAGCACAAGATGATTGTTTCTGAGCTCTGTAAGCTGTACCTGTATCTTTAGAAAAATGAAAAAACCTCTTTCAGTCCCAAAAAGTTCAGGACACCTTTTAAATGACTCTAAACACAGGAAATTCATGCAGTGTTTTTTCTATAAAATAAAAAGACTTCATATTTGAATTTCCTAGAACTCTGAGACAGATGGTTTAATTAAAGTCTCAAACTTTCAGAAAACCTTTGAAAAAACCTTCCCCAAACAAAAAAACATTCCTAAGGATCCAAAGCATAGGAAAATTGAAGGTACAGCAGGAACTGTTCTCCCTCTGCGTTTTACACACTCACAAACCAGCATATTCCACAGACTCACCCTGCTTTGGCTGCTGCAGCTCCTCACAGTTCTGGGGCCTGTTTGCATTCACATTCTGCAGAGCAGTGATCAGATCAGCTTTGCAGAATGCCTTCACCTCACTCACAATGGCTTTACTACACAAATTTTTATCATCCCTAGAAGAGAATGAATTGTTGTCAAAAAAGGAATAAAAACAGCACACTGAAAAAACCTGTATTTGGAAAACTTATTTTGTGAACTTCATTATACAGACAAAGTTTTCTTTCTCAAGCAATTAGAAGCAGTTCAAAAAATCAAGCCAGAGAATTAAGTAAAAATGAGAAACATACTGAAAACTGTTTTGGGGTCTAGGTTTGCTTTAAGAAAATAATAGCAGTAATTACTACAGCAGTGATGCTTAGTTGCTATGATCTCAGAAAGCATACCAGGCAGTAATTCTAAAATAGTAATATCTTATTTGATGGCTACAGTTAATTCTCCTTGTTGAAACCCTTTTTTAGTATTCTACTGGCCAAATCATTATCCCAGATGGCACTCTGAGGTTCTGCTCAAGCAGAACTACTTTAAAAATCCAGGACAAAGATGCATCCCACTACTTTCTCAAAAATTCCCATTGCTTATATTGGTAGAGGATAAAGAGATTTTTGGACAAAAAGCAGTTCTGAAGTCACTTCCTGTTCTTTGATCAATGAAACATAAAATCACCATCACTACCCTGTGAACACTGTGACTGAAATGGCATTTCAGCAGCCACCTGTGACAACTTGAAAAACCCAAATGGTGCCCAGCCTTTTAACCCCACTCACTGAACTATGCAGGAACTGCTTCTAGCCAAGACTAGAGCAAGTGGAGCCAAGGAGTAGTAGTCCTTCAAGCTGGCTTCACCTGCTCATATCAAATTCAGAATCAATACTCAGAGGTCAGCTCTTATCCTCACCAACAGGAACAGCAGCAAATCCATCCCCAGCTTCCCTCTTTCTAAGATTAACCCATTGCTTGCTTCTGCTCGCCTGGCTGGGAACAGGGATGAAGTCTCTAACTGGATCTCAATCACTAATTCACATATTTTTTTCTGTTTTGTAATTTCAGCAATATTTTTTATGAGAAACCAGAATAAAATCTGAGAAACCTATGCTTTAACCACTTTTAAAATTGAATATTGAGTAAGCTGAATTCTATTCCAGGCCTCAAGCTCATGAAGCTGACTCCATCTCCAATTTTAGTGGTTCATTATATCTTCCTACACTAGCTTTTAAGAGGGTGATTGCCCTTCCAAGAGCTTACTTCAGAAACTGCTCTTTCTTTAAGGCCTGATTTGAAAGCAGCGTGGCAGGAGAGCTAAAGGCACCCAGGAACTCACGTGCAGAGGACGACAAGAGCTTGTGGGAAGAGGTTCTGGTACTGCAGGCAGCACTGCAGGACGCGGTCATCGTTGTTCTCATCACTCAGCCCATCTGCAAAGGCAGGGCAGACACAGCTCAGGGCTGTGGGCACAACCCAGCCTCACCAACACCTCTGTGCACTCATGGTGCTCTTTGGATGTTTAATACTCCCCACACAAGGACACAAGTGTAAGGTGAAAGTGAGAAACAACTGATAAAACAATAGACAGTGAACACAGCACTGCCACTAATAAGGTATTTGCATGCCACAGCCTTGGATACACTCTGAAAGCTGCTGTAAGAAATTAACCCATTTTAATTAGCAAACTGCAGAGTGAAGTCTCCATTAAACCCAGAATTCTAAGGTTGCCACTAGGTGAAGTGCAAGGATGAAGTACCCAGCACAAATGGATTGCACATGTATTACACATTTTTTGAGAAGCCAGCTGCATGGATTGCCCCCACAGTTTGGAATCCTGGTTCTTGAGACACTTGTAGATGAACTGCACTGCAGGGATAGCTTTGTCCCGAACATGCTGCAACATTTTCCCCTTCTTCAAGTTGTCCAGCTCCTGTAGGACGACCCAGGGAATTATTAATGCAAGTCTATCAACTCCTGGAAAGGAAAAAAAACCACCACCAATAAACAAAGGTATTTGCAGGAGTGACACAAACTACTACAGAGAAATTTCAATTCAAGCATCATATTTATGCAAGTTCACACCTTTTTGCCAATAGTTTTCATATTCCTTGCTCAAGAGAATCTAGCATTCAAAAAAGAGCTGAAAAAGGCTGAGTTCCCTCTTTCTAATCTAACCTCAATCTGGCACTACACCGATTACATGGAAAAGTGACAATACGAGGCAAACAAAAGGGAGACACAATTTTAATCAGCAGAAGAATTTGACAACATTCTAACACATATTTGCAGCAATTATCTTGGCACACACTCGCTGTAAGATGTTGCAGCAAGGTGACAGAGCAGCTGGAATACCAGGCTGCACACACCTGAGTGACCACAGCAGTCACTGTGCCAAAACAAGCAGCAAAAAAAGCAGCAAGGGCTTGTGTTCATTGCCAACCAGCACTCCTAAACCAGGAAATGTGGATACTGAACCATGGCTTTATTTGTAGGTAAGTATGGGCTGAACTTGAAAGCTTTTATATGAAATACTGGGTAAATCTGAAGTTTAACAATTGTTCTGTTGGTCCACCCATGACAAATACTTCAACCATTTTCTTTCTCATTCACATTATGAGAACAGAATTTTGAAAAAATGCATTAATAACCATCTGCTTTGTAATAAATAGGCCAGGGATCAGCAGCCTTCTCAACATGGTGGATCTGGTGCAGGACCAGAAATTGGGAGTTGTGGTATTCTAAAAAGGCATCTCAGTGTACGTAAGACAACAGCATTCCTAACTTGGGAGGAGAAATACAGTCTGACTGTATATAATACTCCTGAAAATCACTCAGGCCCTTAGGAAAGGTACTTTCCAGGTGGCTGGAATAAGTGTATTCATTAGCTGAAAGCATCGAACCACCCTAAGCATTCTGATAGATTCCAGATACGCCTACCAAGAACCGACATGCACGATCCTAACCCTGCAAACATCATATGCTTCCCAGCATATTAGAGCCAGATATTAAAGCCAGGGTCTCATTCTGAGTTCCTGAGAAACTGCTCAGTTCTGCCACCTTCACCGAGACAGAAACAAAGCACTGACTGACTGCTCAACACATTTTAAATTATTTTATATTTCTAGAAAAAGGAATGCTAAAAGGAGACTAGAAAAGAGAGTTATCACTAGTAATGGGTTAAATGCTTAAATTATATTCTTAGAAAGGGCTAAGACTTATATAGCTCTAAGAATTCAAGCATATTCCTGGGAATATCTGCCATGAGTCTCTGCAGGTACATGGGCTTATTATAAGCCCAGTAGGTTCTGCTTCCACAGCTGAGGTTTCCTAGGATGCAGCTTGTCTGGCTTCACAGAACCACGCTCTCAAGCAAGAGCCTTCTGCCTCTGCATGAAACCTGCTGCCTTTTTAAGGAACCCAGGCTTGGTTTCCTTCAGGTAGCCTGATGCTCTTACAGCATCTGTTTTTCTTACAATGTCTTACTCATCAGAACGTATTCACATACCTGGTATATCCTCAGATTTCAGGGATCTCACAAACTCAAGGTGACTAATCATTATATTTGTGTCAATCACCACTAGGATGTTCAGACCAGAACTAAAAGCCCCTACAGGAAAAGAAAGGAAAAAAGAGAAAACAGCAGAAATAATCAGTTGTGTGCTCCCTACTCAGACCATCAACAACTGCAATTATTGGTTGCAATTAGAGAGCAAAGCAGATCCAATCATGACATACCAGCAGAAATATTTAAATCCTGCTCTGGAAGATCTATCTCCATGCTTGTAAGTTCTCCACAGGTCTGTACTACAGACAGGGCCATCTTCTTCTCCACACGAGCAACGTGCAAGTCCTCAACTATCTGCATCTACAGTAAGAAAATGTGCATGTGTGCAATCCATTGGAAGGAATCACTTCATAATTCTTCCCCAAAAAGATACTTTTGCATTAATGCCGTTAAAATTGCCTGCAAATGATGTCTGAAAAATTTTAAGTCTGTATAGGAAATGTAAAGCCGTGAGAACTTCTGCATATGCTCCACTAAAGACATCCAAAGCATGGCCTAGAAAGATTTATGACCTTTCTACCTGGTATTCAAAAACTTTGCTACATTTTTTTGTTACACCAACTGCAAGTTTCCTAACAGGCACTTCTTTAAAAAATATGTCTCTCTTCCAACTAAAAAGTTAGAGGATGGAAAATAAGACAGCTGGAGCATATGAGCAACTGTGAAGGCCCCTTTGTCGCACATGGTAACAGAAAGACACTCTTTATCTCAGAAAGTTCCTGATTAGCAGGACTTTAGCAAGTTTGCTTAGTTTTTTAAATAAATGCTCCACATTTCTGGAGTGTAGATCATGAGTCAACAATGCCAAACACTAGAAAAGGTCATGGAATTCTCCAGTTACACAACCTTGGTGCTCTTGGTCTTTAAGACAACTCAAAAGTGTTAAATGAAAGCATTACCAACCTCTTGGTCTGTTTCTGCGTTCTGACTGTCTTGAAGGGGTGGAAAGTCTTCAGAGCTCTGTAGGGAGAATTGAAAAATCCCTACCAACACCACAAAATATCAAGGAATACTGAGGAACAAGGGATCTCCACGTCAGGAGTTTTGGATTACAGCCCTACAGTGTTAAACAAGTCTCTCACTCACCTTTGGGACAGGCACAAGCTTTCTGACCTCACCTCCCCGGTAGGAGTCAGACGTGCACGGGACCTCAACATTCTAGAAACAAGCAGGAACAGAAGTACAACACAGATCTTAGATGGCTTTTTAGAGAACACTGGGTGTTCCCAAGTGAATAGGGAATATAAACCACAGTTATTAGCATCTACAGTATCATTTCAAAAGGGCTTGCATGGCTTTCTTTTAAATAAATAACAGTGAATTACACAGCAAATTCCATCTGAACACTAAGCTCCCACTTTTTTACATGTGCTTGACCACGTTGCCCAGAGAGGTTGTAGAGTCTCCATCCTTTGTCCTGGGCAGTCAGCTCTGGCTGACCCTGCTTGAGCAACGGGGCTGGACTGGATGATCTCCAGAGGTGCCTTCCAACCTCAGTGACTCCCTGGCTCTGCACGTAATAACTCTCTTTGCATACACACAAATGCTCACACCACTGTAACATGAACTGCAATCTCCAGAGATGCTGGGCATTTACACAAGAACAACAGCAAAAAACCTCCATGCTCAAGATCCAGCTTGTGTTTGGCTCTGCACCTCAACTTAGAAGCAAACCCATCACAGATCAAAGGAAAGTTCTGCAGAACACGTACCAATTTAGTCTCAGATCCACCCCAGGCTCTCATGGCATCACTCTGCCAGCAATGCTCTGTCTGGCAGCAAGTTTTCATTGGTTCAGTTTATTCATTCAAAAAATGAAATAACCCTACCAGCTCAAAACAAAAAATCAGCTGATTTACACCTAAACTGAAGTATTCTGCACCCCCAGCAGCAAAGCAAAGCCATGGAAGCATCTGTGCAGACACAGTCCCAACATACAAGACCTTTACTCTTCTGGTCTGTTTAACATTTAGCTGAGAGACATGGTAAAAAAGTTTACATTGGGATCAGAAAAATCAACCTAGTTAGCTATGAAACCAGGCTGGATTTTGTAAGAAGACAGTCTGCTCACATAAATCTGTCTGCCATTGAGAAACTAGACTGAAACACCTACATAATACTAAGAACTGGGTTCTCATTACCTGCTTAAAGCACAGCGCTGTGGCTTCCAAGTCCCCTTCTTCAGTCCCTGAGTGCCCAGGAGCTTTAGGAGAACCAGCACCGTGTTTTCTGCGCTTCCGAGAGTCCCATCGTGGCGGAGTTTCAGATGAGGAGTGTGATGATTTGTGTTTACTTATGTGCCTCTTTTTTACAGCAAAGTCCTTATATTCTTCTTCCTCCTCTTCTTCCCAGAAGCTAGATAAAGCTCTTGGTTCCTTCGTGGCAGGCCTATCACCATGCCCAGTCCCTGCAGAGCTGTCAGGTGGCTTTCTGGGAATTCTGACATCTTCACTCCTCTTTTTTGTGCCCTCTGCCTTTTTATGTGGTACCTCATACACAGAGGACTTAAACTTTTCTAACATAGTTTCTTCTGCTTTTAGCTTGAGTTTGCAGAGTTCAGCTTTCTCTCTCTTTTTCTTCAGTGCCTTGTCCCTCTGAAGTTCAAAGCTGTGCCAGAGCCTTTTTCCTTCTGTTCCATCAAAGCGACTTCTTTCCTTGCTGGCAGCCACTGCATCAGGAGTGCGGGTGGTTTTGCCATGTTTGATTTCTTTGGCTTTAAACTGGATTACTATTTTCTTCTGCTTTTCAGTCTGAATTGAAGAACCATCCAGGGTTTTGCTTCTGTTTGGAGATTTGTCCTGGGATCTTCCATCAGCGTTGTGGGAAACACCAGAACTTCGGTGTCGCTTCTTCTCTTGCCCATCTTTCTCTGGTTTGGATCTACAGAAACATTATGAACAAAGTAATGTAATTTAGCTCAGTTAATGGAAAAGAGCAACAAAAACGGCACCAACGTTTGATTTAGACAGAGCTAAGCATTTATGAGCCTCATGTTCTTAAATGTGAACTTGGAGCAACATCTGTCCTTCAAAATAGTTTGATACGGCATTTATTGGATTTACCTTTCTCCACTGTACAGCCATTTCAGCTTTAAGAAAATGGAGGAAAAGCTTTTTCTGCATTCACTGTTGGACTGAGAGACACCCTACACAGCTGAGCTTCTTTTTATCACACAGGTAAGTTTAAACAGCAGTTCAGTGATAAAGGAGGTGTGTCATCCTAAAAGGTCAGCTTGGTCACACAGTGCCAAAACACACACAGCTTTCAAACTGTTTATCCTGCACTGCCTGGAGAACTTGGAAAAGGAACAATGGATGGGAATATAATAACATTCGACAGGAATTGTGAATTATACGAAAAATTGTTAGGAAGCTTTCCTCTAAGAGCAGAGAAAATACTCAGTAATTATATTTAGTGTACACTAGGTTTAAAATATCCAAGAAAGACCGGTTAAAACACCATATTTTATTTGGTAAACAGGTTGAAAAAAGTCTTCAGTTCAGCACTAAAGGGTCTGTGATTGTTGTATTTTTAAGTAGTTCTATTTAATGACAGATTGAGAATTTACCTCTGAAGTTCTGTTTCTCCTTTCACAGCGTGCTTGTAAGATCTTGTGTCTTCAGAGTTCTGAAAGAAAAAAAAAATCAGGGGCTTACAGAGGAAACAGCAGTTAAAAAAAAACCTACCTTTATAAGACAATGTCACAACTGAGTGGTTTGGCTGCTTAGAGAAACATTGTCAAAGGGTGCCAAGGATGTGCATGCAAAGATAAGGGTGCAAAGGGTTTAGCAACACTTCATGATTTAATCATGGAGCACTTTAATGCTTACAAAGTGATTCAACACGGTCCACCACAACAGTGACAACTACTCTCAGATCTGAGATAGCAACATTCCTACCATGAGCAATTCACAGGTACTCAGGTAAAACCATGTGTCCCGCAAGGCAAGTAGTTTTTATACATGTCTGGGTTATACGACTCGGTTTTCCCAAAACCTCAGCAGGATGTAGGAACTTACAACAGAGAACGGTAACATAAGGATTTTTTTGGATAAGGAAGCTCCAGACAGTTCATCCTTTCACAAATAATTCGCTCCTTCAATAACTGGGGCGTGCTGACTCAGTGAGGCCATTAGGTCACTGCTGCAGAGATTTTTCCTACCTAGTGAGCCTTAACTGGTTTACTTCCACACTAGAGAGCACTTAATGCAAAATTCAGAGGCTTGCAGAAACCAGGGGAGTNCTAAATTGAGGCAGTTTTGAGAACTTCTGCCTGTGGTTGGTTCTGGAGCTGCAGGACCAATACCAGCAATGCAAGAGAAAAACCAGAATGACAGACAATGCCAAAGGCTCCCCACCGGGTCACATTCACCCCCCAGCTGGAAGGCAGTGAAGGAGCTCCCTTGGGGTAGGTGGAGCACATGATGCTGCTGGGACAACTTCTGGTGAAAACAAACCCATATCCAGCTCCTCAGTTATTCATTTCTCTCTTCAAGGCCTATTCTCCAACAACCATGAGTTTCCATGACATTTTTAATATTTCTTTTCAACCTACCTTCTGCTTTTCTCAAAAATATTCACGTAATTCAGTCATCATAAGCAAATTTTCTTACTGTTCCTCTCCTTCCAGCACTATCAGTTTTGGGGTATAAGACACCTCCCACCCATACTGGGATCACACCGCAGGACACTTGCTACTATTAGAGGTTTCCTTATCTTTTTGCTGTTAAAGCTATATTCTTTAAACTGGTAGAGGCATTAGCAATGGAAATAAGCCACAGTATGAGGTTTTAAGTCAAGTGTTTACCCTTTGTATTAGAGAAGTAAAAAGAAAGCCTAAAGTGCTTTATTGGGTTAAGTTAATTTTAAAAGAAATTGAATAACAGTAAGGAATTTAGGGGAAGAAAAAACGGTTATAAATATGTGACTTTGAACCACATTTTCTATGATCAAAAAGCGTCTAGCACGAATAATTCAGTTTACAAGGCCATAATATGCTCATTTATTAACACTTGCAAAAAAATTCTGAGAAGACAGGTAAAAGCTCTCTTACTTTATTATATATATTCTTTGCAAAATCCAATGGAAAAAAAAATCTAGCAAATTTAAGTATGGATTTATTAAACTACTGATTTATCAACTATGTACTGCACTTCTGAGAGTAAATAACTTGTCAGAAGTGGACATAAACAATAAAAAATAATAGGAAGCTACACACAAGTGTGACTAGAAAGATGACAATTCCTGTAGCACCTGCATTTTATAAGTGATTCAGTGAAAGCTGACTCACTAGATACAAGTAGGAACTATAATATGCTGAGAATTTTGGTCATTAATTAATGTCTCTGTGGCTAAAAGGAAATATTTGAGAGTTGCTCACCAAAATGCTGTGAAGTACAACTTGTGGTTAATCAGAAAATTAAGATATATGATCCAAGATACAGAACACTCCAAGAACACAGCAGTGGTTTCAGCACCAGTATTAAACCCAACTTTCCTCAAACAGAAAGATAAACTAAAATAAAAAAGTCTCTTCTTTTCTGATACCCACACTACTCACAGCCTCTGGAGAAAAATACAATTAATTATCTGACCAACTCAACCCTCCTGCTGCTCTTTATGACCCATCTTTAAACTGGATTAATCCTTCAACAACAAGGCTGCTAAACAATTCATGTTCTCCTGAATTCAGGAGATTGAATTGAGATAATAAAAGTAATAATGTCTCTGCTCCTACTTTGTCATCCTGGCCATCCAAACAGTCTTCCTTTCCAGCTAGTTTCTTCAGCTTCTTTTTAGACATCTTCAAATCCTAGGAAAAAAAGTGTGTTGTCTCTATTACTTGTGTCAAGTTTTTAGGTCCAGATGAGATAAAAATAAATTTTAACTGCATAGAGAAAAATACTTTAATAGTCTTCTTTTGTTTTCTCATTACAGAGCCATAGATGTCAACAGGGTTAATTATTCACACCTAAGGGAACGCCAGAGCAGAAAGCGCAGCGATTACACCTCCCCAGAGACACCTATTTTGTACCAGCAAACAAACAGAAATAAGCATCCTCTAACACTGAGTGGTATAACCAAGTTTTAAGACCATCGGACATTGGCAGGGGCTGCCAGGGAGGTGTTGGGGTCCCCACCCCTGGCGGTGTCCAAGGCAGGCCTGGACGTGGCGCTCAGAGCTCTGGGCTGGTGACACGGTGGGGATCGGGCACAGCTTGGACTCGATGGGCTGGGAGGGCTTTTCCAACCCAACTGAACCTGTGACTCTTTAAGGCAGTCCCGACTATGTGACTGCCGCCTTCGCTCCCTCCCGAGGATGGAGGAATTACAGTGACATCGCGCAGCAGCCCCGCCACCCTCCACACAAACCAGCGCACACCAACAGGAAGTTCAGGAGAGCCGTAGAAGGCTTTACCCGGAGCTCCCGGGGCGATTCCCACATCCCAGACCCAAGCAGAGGAGCCCGGGGGCGGCTCCGCCCGTTGGGGCGGGCAGCACCGGCCTCTGAGGGAGCCTCTCCACGGGGGGCTGAGGGGCGGCAGCCTCCTGCCTCACGCCCTCCGAGGGGAGAGCCCGGGGGCCCGCACAGCACCCGGGGCGCCGCCAGCAGAGCTTCGCTTCCCTTCCCTTCCCTTCCTTCCGTCCATTTCCCTTCCCTTCCCTTCCTCCGTCCCCACAGGCACCGTGCGGCGCCGCCTCACCCCGCTCCCCCGCGAGCCCCGCGGCGGCTGTCGGG
>VZTH01014984.1:438261-472541 GCA_013397815.1 Aleadryas rufinucha | reverse complement strand
CTCTTTGCCTCTCTCTCTGAAATGCCATGCTGAGAAGCAGCACTTTCTTTCTCCAGCACACAGATATCTTTGTGCCTGACAGATAGAACAGGAGATAAAAAGGATACAAAGCATCCAGCTTTCCAATACTTACATGGGTTGATGACTTAAATTACAAAGTTTGAAGAATCTGGCATTTAGCAAAGTTGAACCCTGCCCAGGCTTTTTTTTCCTCCTCAATAATAAGTTCAGAAAAACTTGACAAAAGAAATATTTTCCCTGTAACACAACATATAAACAACATCTGCACTTTGAATGAGTTCAAAACACTATTGGAATGAAAGGTTTTTCCCTTCCAGTGTGCTTCAGTGGAGGAAAAGTCTCGCAGAGATTGAGCTGTCTGGTGTCATTGTAAAGTTGCTGGCAGAGACCCGGTGGCAGGACTGACACTGCATTGATCACCAGGCCCATGGGCCCTCTGACCCCACTCCACCATGAGACACACTGGCAATGGATCTGAGGAACACTGGCGTTATCTCAGTCCTGAAGACCTGAAGGCAAGGTCTCTCCTGAACTGCAAGTGAAGTGAAATATTTCACTGCACTAATAAAATACACATTTCTCTGGCATTCAAACTGTCTGGGAGATAACTCTTTAATTTTTTGCAAACTCTGTTGTTAGTATCTGAATTTAAAAAACATGACTACAGAAAAGACAGACTTTCTGAGGTATTTTAGTTTGTTAATATTCATAATACTCATTTAATAGAGCTATATTATCGGATATTAATTTCATTACTTATTAGTTGAACAAGGACCTCAATCTTATTTATGCATCTTCCATAGGTGAAAGTGCCATCAATACAAGAGTGTTATGGCCTGCAAAACGCAATTGGTGCCGGGCCCACAGGGAGAAGTGCTCCACATTAACTTCACTGGGCTTCCAGGGGAGAGAGAACAGTGCATCACAGTTACATCACCCGGCACTTTTTTAGCAACTGGTCCTTCCATGTGCTTTATTTCAGCTGACTTAATTGCACTGCAGCAGCCTGCAGAAATTTGAAGGCCTAGCATGATCAATTCTGTGCAAATTCTTTAAGCCTATCTCAGTTTGCGCACTAAAAAGTTAAATACTCACTTCACCATGATCACTAGCTAATTGATTCATTCCTGTCTTGCTTGATTGCATTGCCATTTTAACTCAAAATCAGACATTACAGCTAAGAAAATGGGAGCCATCAAATGACTTTTTAACCAGCACCAGTTCCTTTGGTTATAATTTTGACTACAAAAACAGTGACAGTCAAAGCTTTAAGACTCTGTATTGGTCTTCTTGATGAAGAAGAGGAAGAGTTGCTGAATTTGGCTTCATCTCACTATAAACACTTGAATAAGAGATCAGATACCTGAAGTCGAAAGAAATATTGTTTGCAAACAATAAGCAAGCGTAAAAGCAAAACTTTGAGCTCAGTCTATATATAGTTCTTTAATCCAGGTGGGGTTTAAACCAATATTTGGCCTTGACATATATTCCCACAGAGTGATTGAGAAAGTATTACAGTTTTTAACAATGTTTATATAAACAACATGAAATGCAAGATAAAGAACTTGATAATTACATATCTCTTTTTTAAGTGAAGTGTTTAGGTCTTTCAAATCAAAGTCATAATGGATTGCAGCTTTATAGGTAGTCAAAACAGAGATTTGTGGAATATGGGGTTTTTTATGGCTTGTAGATCTATTTTTAAATATTTTTGAAAATAAAGCATCCCATCATTAGTTCTTTCAATTACTGCATCCCATAGTGTTTTTTACAGGCTCTAATTATATCTTAGATTAAAATTCAAAACACCTGCTCTTGTGGATCACACTAATTTCAGCCTTGAGTATTTTCGTACAAAGAGCTATAATCAGAGAGAACCAAGTGATTTCCTATTCTCTCTACCACACCTTCTCAGCAGAGTACAGCTAGAGATCTCCATTTCCTTCTTATTTTTTGTGTTCTGATTATTACATCTTCTATTTAAAGATAACTTTTTAATGCTGAAAGATGTAGTATTTTTACTTTTATTTAAATCAGATGAAGCATTTAATGGAGATATTAGTTTTTAAAATAACAGTAATTTTTATATTACATAGCAGATGAATAGTGTAGCTTTCTTCTGTTAAAAGAAAGCTTTTTCATTTATGTGTAGCTAATATAAATACTTTGTTCCTGGCTTTTAAGAAAATTGATCTTTAAAAACCCTGTAATTTGAGTTCAGGGATTTAAATGAGAGCACATATTTACTTTAAAGGTAGTTTTTTATGTGCTCAGTTCTCTGTCATTATTCATGCACTTCTCTACACTTCAGGGGTGTGATCCAGAGTCCATGGAGCCAATGGGAAGACACAGAGGTTTCTCTGGACTTTGGGTCCAGCTTTAAATACTGTATGAAGAAAAGGAATGGTTGAAACGTCCATATAGATTCTATCACAGTAAAATAGTACCTTTAACAGTACCTATTCTTTGATGAGCAAAAGATGAGATCTGACTTTGCCCAGCTACACTGGTTTTAAGCTAATAGGACGACACTATAGGACACAACAGGACAATGAAGAGCCAGAATAGGGCACTGAATCAGGTGCACTACAGCCCCCTGAGGCCCTCCAGAGCAATTCAGTTACTCTGAATTTTATGCTGTGATCTACTTTCAAATAACACTGTCTGCTGAAGCTGTGGGGGTGGGCCAGCAGTTCTGCACCAGAGCTGCTTACTTTGCTCCTCCTCTGTGTGCTGTAGCTTGCCACTTTGCTCTGCTGCAGTGGGAAGGTTTCTGAAGGCCCATGAAAAGCCACCTGGCTCTTGCTCCATAGTATATTAATGCAATGAAAATAGATATCATGGCATCAGATTTAGAACAATCTTTTCAGAAATTTGGCAATTCTATACTCTATGTTCCTCACTGTGATTATGTAGCTCTGAAAGTATTTATTTATATTTTTCTTCCCTTTTCCATGTCATGCATAGAGAGCTAGGGAAGGTAAGCTCTTTGTGGAAAAATTCAAGCCCTCCACATGATAAAATGCCATATGCCACTGGCATGCACCAAACCCCTCTAGTTTTCCCTAAACACTCAAAGAAATTTGTGCCTGAGTGTTGTACAGTGAGCTTTCCATCACTTGCAGACAGCTGTTCTGTTTTAAGATAAATAGTAACACGGGCCAGAGATATCTACTAGAATCCCACAGGCAAGCCTAGTAACTCTGATTAACCATAAGGTCTTTGCTGCATTCAGCATTTTCCAGTGGTACTTTCAGCTCTGTTCATATGCACATAGCCAGCTCAGGTCCGTGGCTGCTGTGGGAGAAGGAGACCCTCCCAAATGGGCAAGAGGTATGCGGGGTTGTGTGGAGGCACTGAGACAGCTCTGCAGCATTTGCCCCACACTCCCCTGGCTCTGGGAGTGTCTCACCAGCTCATAGCCCTGTGCCCCAGTTAATAACCTGGTCTTTTGAAGGGTAAGTGTTGGTCAAAGACCAGATTTGTTTTCTGTTGTCCAGAGTTTCAAGTCTTGCAGATATCTCAGGACAATTGAAGCCAGCAGTAGAGCAGAGCCCAGCAGCCACTAGCACCGAGAAACCCAGAAGGAGAAAAATAATTATCAGAGGCACTAAGAACAAAACAAGTAATGCAAATTTGTGCATGGAACCCAGGGCTTTGCTTCATAAAGTCTCACCTCTGCATGGTAGCTGCATGAAACTTGATGTCTGGCTACAGGAGCTGAAGGGCTGAGTCAACCCTGCTGAGATTTAAGCCAGTGGTTCCAGAGAGTCTAGGTGTATAAAATGTGGTGCTTACATGACTAAATTACTTCTTCAGTTTTATTTAGCTATGGCTACTGCCATCAAAATAAACCATATGTTGCAGATTATTCATTATGGGTTTGTGGTGGGTTGACCATGGCTGGAAGGCAGGTGCCCACTAAAAGTCACTCTTATCATTTCCCTCCTCAGATTGGACAGGGAAGACAAAATAGAACAAAAGGCTCATAGGTCAAAATAATGATAGGGAGAGATCAGTGGCCAGTTAGTGTCAGAGGCAAAACAGGCGTGACTTGGGAAAATTAGTTTATTAGCAATCAAATCAGAGTAGGGTAATGAGAAATAAATACTGAATCTTAAAACACCTTCCCCTCACCCCTCCCTTCTTCTCAGGCTCAACTTCATTCACAAATTCTCTCACTTGTCCTCCCCAGTGGCTCAGGCAGATGGAGAGTGGTGTCTGTAGTCAGTTCATCACATGCTGTCTCTGTTGCCTCTTCCTCCACAGGGGGAAAACTCCTCACACTCTTCCCCTGCTCCAGCTTGGGTCTCTTCCATGGGAGCAAATACTCCATGAACTTCTTCAAAATGAGTCCTTCCCATGGGCTTCAGCTCTTCAGGAACTACTAGAAACTTCTCACAGAAGCCACCTCTATATCAAAACCTGCCTGTACAGACCTAATACATGTTTTTTGCTTCATTTGATGGGAAAATCTTTTTCAAAGCAAGACAAAACCTTGTGGTAGTCAAACTTCTTTAATTTTTTAGCTACACAGCTTAAAAAACACCAATTTTTTTTCCATAGTAGAAATTTAAATGCAACTGATGTTTATAATTTGGAATTTACTGCCACAAGGAAAGTCTGCCTACCACCTAGTAACTGGAAACATTAGTAAATTAAAAATATAACATAGATTATATTAAAAGAAATAAATAAATCAAAGCTGTGCACAAGCAGTAAGTGTCTCCTGTCTGACAGGAGTCCTTAGAGAGCAATACCGTGGCATTTTCCAGAATTAAATTGCATTATTATAAGAGCTTTAAATTAAGCTCCTACCTGTGACCTTTAAACACGGTGATTGCCATTATGCCTGCTGAGGAGGTTGTGGAGGGTTTGGAAACCCTGTGCAAGACTGATAGGTTATAATACGTAATCAAGTATAGATTCATTTAGCACAGCTGTTGAACAGAGGGTCTAACACCAGGTTATCACAGGGAGTGCCCTCTCTTTTCTTCCAGACAAATCAGTGTTAGCAGTGGGAGGCAGGCTTGTCAGTGCTATGGAAAACAACACAGTGTCTTCCTGATCAAAGAAGATGAGGAGTTTGACAGTCATGCCCCTCCTTTAGAGACTGACCAGGAAAGAAATCTTCCCCCAGTACTCATGCAGAACCACAAGTTGACAAAAAAAAGCAACTGACATATAGCCTTGATCTCAAAGTATTTCTATAGGCACAATCCAGAGAAAAACCATCTAAAAGACAGTAAAACATAATAAGCCAAATATGCTGTGGAAGTATGTTCACTTAGGTGAGGTAAAACCTCATGCAATGCATACTTAAAACAAAAATTCTAAAACACTAAAAAAAATCAGTAAAATTCTTAAACAAAGGCACAGAGGTAGAAAAATAAGTTTTCTTACTCTTCATTACTTTTTGTTCTCAAGTGTACCTACTGACATTTATACACCTATCTTATGCCTTTGTGCTGGTTTTAATACCAACAGGAAATTAAACTCCAAATAAGCCACTTACCTTCCCTCACTCCTTCTGGTAAGGGAGGGACAAAAAGCAGAGATTATGGGTTGAGATAACAATTTAGTAAAAACACAAAGCAATGGCGTAAAGCATGCACAATAACAGCAGTATTAATAGCAAAAGTATACAAAACCAGAAGGTGTTTTAATCACAAAAAGATGTTCACCGCTGGTAACAAAGCCAGGAGAATGGGTACTCCCTGTAGGTTGTGTCCATGTATTCCCAGACAAAGGCAATATGGCAACCGTTCCCGTGTGTCACCCACGTGGTCGTTGGGAAACAAAAGCAGGAAGGCAGGGGAGCTCCTGTGGATAATATTTCCTGCCCCCCAGCCTGAAAACAATGAAAAATCATGACAAGCCAGCCCACCAGAAGATAGATCGTTCGAGCAGGGGTCACTCAGCCTCTCTGCTGGTGCCTCTGGTGCTCTTCTAACAAACTACTGTCCTGTGAGATCTCCCCATGAGGTTTTCCTACTGCTCTGCTCTGCTCCTTTTGGCTCAGCTCAGCTGGACTGGGTTCAGCTTGGCTCCTTTCTTGGGTTGGGGTGCCCCCACCACCATTCCATTCTCTGCTGGCAGCCTCCCTGCTGGCACCACTTCAGCACTACAGTCGATTTACGTTTTTGCCACTGTCCCTTTCAGCACCATAGCCTGTAGCTCTGCTCCAGGGAGAAAAGGGAGGGGGGACAGGCGGGGTGGCAGAGGGACTGAGTCCTCAGGGGCTGATGCTGACACCTTCCCAAAGGGAGGCAAAATGGCCGACTACAGGTGGGGTCATCTTGGTGTTCATCCTGAAACCACGTGCCCCAGTGATAATGTGAGTGGTGTAGAATAACAACCTGGTCATGTCCACGGCACTCAGCTCCACCCCTGTCTGCAACCACAACAGCCTTACATCTTGCACACTTCCATATACCTATCTTATGTGTTACAGAATTATCTTCAAGTGTCAAAAAAGGAAACACTTCAGAGAAATAAACAAGGCCCCAGTGTACTGTATGGTTATGAGGAGCCAATTCTGCAAATGTGCTATACAACCTATCTCAAAGGCTCTTAATTCTTGTCATAACAACCAAATCTTTGGGTGAGTACAGGAAACAGATCTGAGGAGGGTTGGCTTGTCTCATTAAAGTCCCAGCTTTTCTAGTGGGCCAGATAGGAGAGACAGCATTCTGACTTGTCTGACTCCCCAAAGCAGGGTTAGAGTAAGTCAAGGCCCAAATAATCTATTTTGTATTATCCACACTGAAAGCAAATTGCATGGTCTGTAGGACCTCCTTCTGGCATGCAGAGAGCATTCCTCTGGAGTATCTGACTCTCCAGGGGTGCTGCCACTTGTGCTCTGCTGCAGAAACCACAGCTATGGGCTCAGACCATGGTCTCGTGCCTGAAGGCTTCCCTCTGTCCAGCTCTGCCAGTGCCCCTGACCAGTCTCAGGCTCAGAATGACACAGTCCTTGCTGTCAGGTTTGCTCATCAAATACAAGTGCAACCTGAGCTCACAGGTTATTAAATACACCAAAAACTCTACTGATACCTCACCCAAACACATGTTGTGTCAAGGGCTGCAATTTGAGCAGATAAGATGTGGTGTGGTGGCTGGTTTTGGTGTTTGTGTGACAGGTTTTCAAATGGCATAACCAGGACAACTGTACTCTGCTGATAATATGGTGCAGTATTGTGTCAATAATAATTATTGTACATTTTTTATTAGTTTCTAATAAAAAATTAGTTAAAATTAGTTTCTAATTCATTTTATTAATTTCTAACCAGTCAATCAAGCAAAAGTCAATCAACTAAATCAAGTAAAGGGAGGCAAAGCCTGAAGCATCACTTTCATACTTTAACACTATATTAGGTAAAAAATTCCAAGATGTTCACTGAGTCTTTCAACTAAAAGTATGCGCTCCAAATTCACATGGCCTACCATCCCACATAAGCTCTTCTTCCTACTTATCCAAGCATCTTTGAAGGCTGAAAACCAGACAGTAAAATAATGTGGGATTTGGACTCTGTGAATCTGGGCTCCTGTGAAGATTACAGAAATAGGAAATAAAAATATTAATAGGTTAACTTATATTTGTCAAGGGTCACTTTGTCATAGAAGGAGCTCAGGTTGGTCAAGTAGAACCTGCTTTTCCTAAACTCCTGCTGGCTGGGCCTGAACCCCTGGTTGTTCTGTATGTGACACATGATGGCACCCAAGATGATCTGCTCCATGATCTTCCCTGGCACTGAGGTCAGGCCGACAAGGCTGAGTTCCCTGGATCCTCCTTCTCACCCTTCTTGTAGATGGGCATCATATTTGCCAACTTCTGGTAATGTGTGAACTCTCCAGTTGACCAGAACTGCTGGTGAACAATTGAAAGTGGCCCGGTGAGCTCTTCTGCCAGCTCCCCTAGTACCCTTGGGTGAATCTAGTCCAGCCCCATGGACTTCTGAAGGTCTAAGGTGCATAGCAGGTACCTGACCATTCCCTCTTGGATTACGGGAGCTCTGTGGCCAGATTAAATTCTAGCCAGGCTTTGGCCCTTCTAGTTTTCCCCCTGCATGACTTCACAGCATCCTTGTAGTCCTCCTGATCTTCCTGCCCAGAGATGCAAAGGTGATGAACTCTTTTTTTTTCTCCTTGAGTTCCAGCCAAAGCTCTCTGTTCAGCCAAACCAGTCTTCTCCACTGGCTCGTCTTTTGACATATTCAGCATATTTTGTCTTCTGGTTTCTCACAGTTGAGGGAAATAGTAAGTTTTTCTTTTCTATAAGAATTCACTATAGTATTGGTTACAACACGTATAATAACTCTGTGCCAGTTTTGACTGCTGTCACTCTTTTCCTCTACTATCAGTTGTGATCATACAGAGGTCTTGTGGTCATCTATTCCTGACCAGATGGGATAACTTTCAGGAAACCTAGACATACTTCTTTCTACCTATTCCACTGACCTCTGTTGGCCATGGAAGAATGAATTTGCTTTTGTAATGGTGTTCTGCTGGAAGAGCTCTGCACAGTTTCCTCACTTCTCATTCCCTCATCACCAACATTTTGTCACAGTATTTTTTCTCCAGGCGTTTTCATATTTTTTTCTAATTTGCTTGTTTTAATATTATTTCATTAGAGATGCAAACTGACATATTAAACCTGAAGTCTGTTTAGCTGCATATCTAAGGCAAGTTTAAAGAAGAACACTGCAATCTTCTTCCTCCTCCTTTCTGCATCTCACAACAGCTTGCTTGATGTGCAGCCAAGTTTCACTTGTCTCTCGGGCTTTGTAAGTGAAGGTGGAATACATTCCCCTTCAATCACTGGACTCTGTGGTTAATTTCTCTGAAGAACCAAAGTTATCCTAGCACTGGAATTAACACTAATACAGAGCTGCTTCTGTTCTTTGCGTGGGATGCAAGACTTTTTCTCTTTATATCACATCCATACGCAGTTTCTTTTCTTGATCTGACGAGGTTTGTCTTCTCTTTACTTTGGGAGGAGGAACAAAGTGCATAAAAATGCATCAGTGTTCCAAATCCTAAAACGTGCTCCCTCGTCCAACTTGGGTCAGAACGAAAAAAAATTTGGCAATTTTATTTACCTTTGCAGAGCAAGAAGACATGTACTTGTGTAGCAGAAGTAGTACGTGATATGCACTGCCACTAGTAACAGCATAAAGCAGCTTTGTAGGCATTCATATCCAAGTCAGCTGCCCAAGTGTTTCTTCTCGTAGATATCTGATTAAACTGAATGATTTATGCCTATCTGCTCTGAAAATCTGCACTGTATTCTCATTGTCTGCTTTCCTCATACTCTTTTGGTGATGCCTTTTTCTGTACTTCCAATCACAATAGTGTACTTACAATAAATTGATGTACAGTCTTTTCTGAGTGTCCTGTCCATCCTTACTTAGCTATCAATTAGCTGATACCAAGTAATCAACAGATAGCCATCTGGGGAGAAAAGATATCCTCCAGATGTGATTTTCAGCTGAAAGTCATGAAGCTGAAAGGTCCTCAGTGTCTATAAAGCTGCTGCTTTTGCTTCAGAGGAGTGAGCAACCAGCTTTGTGGGACAGTGTGCATATGAAGCCCAACAGCTGTAAAACTTCTGCTGTCCTTTGATGTAGCTGTCAGCCCCTGAGACTCGTCCATGTGGATGGCGGCAGTGGGATTGGAGGATTCTGGGGCACTGTGGAGATTCTTAGGCCTTGTGCAACTGGTTTAGCACCTTAGAGGGGGATGTCTCCAGGCCCCCCACTTTTTCCATCAGAATAGACTAGGACTTCTAGGTACAAGTGTCCAGAAGTGTGTCTATCCCACTGGAGACATTAAGAAAGTGAAGTCTCAGAACTGAATGCATCCTTCATTTGTTGTTGGCAATCAGATGAAAGAGTTGCCAAGTCTTTAGGGCCTGCAAGAAGGGATCCGAGGACCTACTGCTCCACCTCTCCATGTCATATGTGTTATCGGAATGCCCAGATCTACTTTGTCACATCTCACTTAAATTCAGAAGCATCAGAAGTTACTAACTCTTTCTTTGATTGAGAAAAACAGACAAGAGGCACCTCCAGTTCAAGAAAGTTGTTTTAGGAAATAATTTGGGATTTTGTATCAAATATAATGTCAAGATTTCAGATACTTTATCACTTTCCTATTTGTTACATCCTTATGTTATTTTCACAAGACAGAAATGATCATTCTCCCATTAACAGTGTAGCTTCAAAGTGGATAGCATAAGATTTCACAGTCTGGATTTTGAGTACTTGAAGGTATACAGGTGCAAAAAGTGATGAAATATTTTCATGGAAGTAAAAAATATCAAGAATTGTTAACGAAAAACTACCATGTCTTCCTGGGAAAGTACCAACTAGTTGACTGCTGAAAGATGGCAATACACTAGGACGAAATATCACCATGGACTCTTGAGTTTGTTTACCTCTTCTCTAAGCATCTGCAAGAAGTTATCACAAATGGGACGCTGTTATGGATGAACCTTTGCTCTGTCTGGTAAAACTGGTCTTAAATCCCTGTAACTCCTTTACTCTGATGTCATGCTGAGGTACCACCACTGTACTACTATTAATTCAGTGCATTTACAGTGTCATAAAGCTGACCTAGTGAAATGCAGAATTTAGCCTGACTATGGCACAACAGTAACTTTCTGAGCTAAGTTTGTAGAGTGACTGTACATGTTTTCACATGGCAAATTTACCGGCCATACCTATATGCTACCCCTCTTTTAGGGTGAGACAACCTCTTCTTTGTAACTGCAGGAGCTCTTTAAGAATTTCCCCACAAAACAAAACTCATTTCTTGGTCAATGAGTTGCAGATTATTTATTACTTACTTAAGAATAATTACCCCTGAACACAGTTAAATGTTTCAAGACTAAAAAGCAAAATAAATGTACGTTGAAAGCCATTATGTACAGATACAAAAGACTTTTTGTGAGTAAACTTTTCATACAGTCATCCAAAATAAATTGAACGGGTCTGATCCAGAGACTTCAGTCTGCACAAAACCCCTTATTCCTTATTGGGCTATTGCACTCCCAGCATTTTGGTAAGGAACAGTTTTGGGCAGATCTGTATTAAGAAGATATTTTGATCCAAATACACAGGCATGAAATTGTCTCCCCTCTTCCTGTCTCATGTGAAAGCACTACCTGGAGAAAAGCAAAAGCACTGATTTTGAATAACCCAGCTTGGAGGAGTGCCAGGTCTTGAGCTTGCCTCAGTGCAGTGAGGGCTTCCAGAGGCTGCTCTCCCTCCAGAAGTGCCAAAATGGATCAGCCCACTGGCTCCAGCCAGAAATGGAGTCAAAGTAGCTGTTGTTACTTCTCTCCCAGGAGCACTTTCAGAGGAATGCCTCAGAGGCAAGGTCTGACTTTCCCAAGAGCAGCCAACCTCACGCTGGGAAGGACTGGAGCATATCCGTTTGCTAAATGCCCTATAAAGGGTAATATTCTTTAGCCACTTTTTGGATAAATCCCATTCCTCTTCTGAGGGAATATTTACAGACAGCATCTCCTGAGCGTCCTGCAAGTGACTGACACAGATACACATGGATTTTGTTTATTCTTGTCTGCCCTGGTTTTAAATTTTATACATGTCCTCTAGGCATGACTTTGATGCTGACTCTTCTAGGGAAAAAATAACTGAATATGTAAACAAAGAAGTTATACATACATAAAGTAGTAAAACATAAATCTAAGTCAGGCCATATTTTGGGGTTTTTGGTTTGTTTTTTTTTTTTAATGCCAAATACTTTAAGAAGCAATATTCTGTTTCAATGGCTGTCTTGCCTTAGTTCTTATCTACTTCAGTTTAAGGGGTTTTTAGTTCTGCATCATGATCTCCTCAGGGATTTAGTTATATTGTGAAATTTTATAACTGTAAAGTCAAAAAGCTAAGAGCTGTGAAACAGCACCAATATTTTGTCTTTTCTCCATGTGCATATTAAAACGAGACGTCAGGTCTCTATCTGACCTGATGGTCTGGCCTCAGAGAGGTTTACTGTGTCACCTGCTAGTGTGACAAATCTCTCTCACATCCTTTTTCCTGATGTGCTCACACAGAAGATGCTGAGTGGGAAGCCATTTACAGACTTTTTTTTATATCCGTGCATATATTTTCCCTCCCTTGCTGATCTTTTTGCACCAGGCGGGTGACATTGGTTTTACAGGGTTCTTACCAAGGAGAAGCCAAAAGCACTTTGACTATGGAAGTCAGATCCCTTACTCCAGATCCCTGAAGAGCTGCCAAGGGTAGTGACACCTGTACAACTCTCCCGAGCAAGTGCTGTTTACATTAGGGAGGTCTGCCTGGACACAATATTACTTGCATATCCAATTTTTCCAGAAATCCAGAACATGTTACTTATTCACATAATTCTTGAGTTTCATCAATGCTTGTCCCTATCCTTCCCCATAACTTCTCTGCATCCACAAAACGGCTCTGGGTGGCTCCTGAAATGCTTGTTGACTTTTCTTTGAAGAAGGGGCGCCAGGTTTCTTTGAAATAGTTGAGCACCATGAAGATGAGCTACATAAAGGCAAATTCATCACAAAAGCCCCACCCTGACACTTTTTTTGGTCTTACCTATGAATTCCAAGCAAATAAAACAGCTAAACTTGACTTTATTCAAACCACATTTGTTCCAGATGCATCAAATCAGTTCAGAAGCTGGGCTGTAGTCTGGGATCGCATATATCCAAGGTATATTTTCTGGTTTTAAATGTCCCGAATTTCTGGATTGATTATTTCCTGTGTTTTATTACGTGTGTTCAGTAGCTAACATGAGACCTCTGACTAGGAAAACATCACACTGCAAAGGCTCTGCTGAAATAGCTCCCTGCCCACACATCTTTCTACAGCACTTCAAAATATGCATTTCCTGAACATACTATAATTAGGCTCTTTCATTCTCCCTGCTGTTGCTATCACAATGCTCATTATCTACTACAAAACTCTTATATTATGCTATTTTTTATAACCCTCTTGTTACTTCAGGAGGCAAATAGAGACATTTTAGTGTATTTAGTTCTAACAAGGGAAATTCCAGGATTTCTTCACCATGACAATGGGACACAAGCATCAATGTAGCAACTTCACTGTGGATCAGTGCAACCGCTAAAGGATTTGAGGCTGACTTACAGCCACAGACAACATCCACAGGACTACCTGCACCTCACCAATCTGCACAGGCAGGTGCTAAACTTGAGTCTAATTCCAAATATGGTGGAAAGATTAATAGTCCTTGGCATCCCAAGCAGGGAACAAGAAATGAAGAAGTAGGGAGGCAAGAGAAGCTTTGGCTATTGACAGTTTGTTGTCTTGGTAAAAATTTCCCCCAAAATACGTGTCCTCCAGATCTTCTGTCTCAGGACTATGCTTTACTATCAGAGAAGATATCTTGCAAACTCAACAAGTCCAGAGATTAAACCTGTCCCGCTTCTCTGAGTTATCACTTGCAGTTTCACACCTGATGAAACAGAAGGAAAGATGCACTGTCATTATCTGCTGCTGGCCACCAGCCAGCTGCTGGAACTACATCGAGTACTTGAGCAGCATGTTCCATCCACAGCTGAAAATGATCCAAAGGGTTTAAAAATAGTTTCGAAATATTATTTGACGCAAATAGCTTTTGAAGGGGAGAGGAATTCTCAGAGAGAATATGGCTTATAGGAGTATGTCTGAGGCACAGTGTTCCTGTTTATGGATATTTTCAAAGTAAAGTGTGCCCCTTCACTGGTGCTGAACTGATCCAGGAATTGCAAATTAGGCTGTAAGAAGACTGATAAATATATGCTCTGGAGAAATAGTACTTCAGTGCAGTATTGGATAATCTGATGAAAAACATTCAGTAATGGATAATCTGAAGAAATACATTATGCATAGAGATATAAAAACTCAGGTAGGCATTATTATTAAATATTAGAAAAGATCCTGTCATGACCCAGATCTACAATAATGGGGCAGTTATGATTTCCATTTCACCTAAGTCAAAGTATGTTAATACACAATCTTAAAATTACATTTTTTATATATAAGCTGAACTTGCTTTGACTTTTCCCAGAGGACATGTGCAATGCAGTTTGAACTTTTTATTTATCCCCAAACAGGATCAAATGTGTAAGGAATATTAATATGTTTAAAGTGCACGGTTAGACAGAAATGCACTTCCTATTTGAGCAAAAAGTTGAATAATTGTCCCTGGTTCAACAACTAGTAGTCATTATATTGGAAGCAAGGTAACATGAGAAATGCAGTTTCATCTAACTCTGAAGTACTCTCAAGAAGGAGTCTGGTGGTAACAGGCCCAAAAATCAAGATAAAAGATCAAAGATTCGTATGTATTAGGTGTTAAGGTGTCAAACCCTTAATTGCATAGTTGAATGTAGACAGTGCTTCTTTCAAATTATTTTGCAGTTGTGTTCATTTTATACAAGTCAGCTTAGACATAAGCTCATGTAAACAGTGATTTGCTGCACATATGCTGTTTAAAATAATGTTGGTTTACCTGAGAAATACCACAGAGTGAACAGAGTTCATCTTGAGGGAAATATTGATGATGCACAGCAAATGAGTACTCTAGTTCATTACAAATTCTCTTTTCATTTTCTTTGAACATTGTCAGTCCTGGGATTTGTCCCCAGTCATTAGGCACCTCTATCCTCATCATGCTTTGTTTCAAGATATACAGAAAAGATTTAAAACATACAGTCTTATAGGATCACCACCCATTGTTTTCCGCATCGCATCCTTTCCCTTCTGTGGTCTGTTGACCGTGATTTGGGAAAAGCTGTCTATTTCCAACTTGAGCATAATTGTTGATTGCGAAAAGCACATCACTCTCCTTCCTCCAAGAAGTGACAGACCCAACCATGCTTTTAAAGCAGTCTTTGAAAAATGGAAATGTCAGTGGCTATTGGTGTGAAACAGAGGTGGTTGAAAATCAAAGAAAAAAAGAATTAAAACATATAAATAAGAAGACAAGAGGCAACTTGAGATAAAGCAAACATCTCCCAGAGATGGGATTCCATCCTCAGGAAAGATGTCAGGAGTCAAACTCCAACTGGCTTGGAGCTGTAAATTACTAACACATTTGTCTCAGAAGCATATCCATGCACTGTTATGACAAATCTGTGTCATGATCTGTTCCTGGCATTCAGTGTTTAGTATTTTCTACATAGCTGTCTAACATGAATGTATATTAGCAACATCAATCATATCAAATTCTGAAGCAGTATCTTCCTGTGTAAGGGTTGGGTTATTCACAAGACAATACAAAAGCATGTCTAATTAAATCTTCTCGACTTTTCCTCTCTCAGAATCCAAAGAGTTTCTTTGGTTGTGGGGGACAGTCATTTCTGCTGAAGACTGGATGACTCGAAACTTTGCCTAATACACATCAAATGCTAAAACAGACATTTTTAATTACTAGCACAAAGTCTACAGAGATATGTTTTGTAATGAGGAATGTGGTTAAACAGCAAAATTGTCCCATTTGCCTTTGCAGCAGACTGCTAACATTTCATTTTGACCTATCCTCATACCACAGTTCTGTTTTCTTTCTAAAAATTTACAGTTTGTTGCTAAGTCAGGTAAATAAAAATGGACAAATGCTGGCCTGCCAAAGCAACGCTGAAGCCAATGGATCTCTGCCTGCTCATATCCACTCAGGATATTTCGCAAACACATTTAAATGCCATTAAGATAACAATACATATCAACAAAACAAAACAAAATGTTATTATGCTAATGCTATATCTTAAACATAGTGGGAAGAAACAATGGGCATTTAAGGAAATGTCTTCTATTCCCTGGATAGTTGCGCATCAATAATTTGCACATAATACCGTGTTTTCCCTTATGTTGGTGTTGTTTAACAAAACCAGTATAAAACAAAGGATAAACAAATTATTTGAAAAGTTTCTTAAAAGGATGTTTAAAGTTAGACAGTGTTATAATAATGATGGATCAAATTCATGCAACCAAGCTTCCATCGTATACCGAAGGCTTTGTGGACCTTTATTTATGTACGAATCTAGTTGTAAGGCCAACTAAGAAAAGGAAGGTAAAGGGGGACTATACCAGCCCCTGCTGCACATCAGTGGAGGAACACTGTGATCTGTCAGCCCTTGCTAGGCAGAAATGATCACACTAATCTCACTCCAAAATGTGCATTTAAGTCACATGCATTTCTCTGCAAAGGTTTTTTCTTCTCTCCACTGCTTAAAGGAGGAGTGAAGAGTCATTAATTTTGATTTAGAAATCTAATTTTTAGACATATGAATCTGAGTTAGATGAGCTCCTGCCTATGGATCATGGCACAAACAGCAGTCATTGAAAAGTGCTTTGGCTCTGTTAGACCCCATCTGGCAGAGGTCACCAAGAAAGGTGATATAGAAAATATTTAACTCTTCTAAGTGGAACATAGATTGATGTGAGCTCAATTTTGCCTTATATAATTTAGAAAAATACATAACAATATATAACAGAACTTTTATGCCTTCAGCATTTAATGTATCTCAGATTTAGATCACTAACTAAGCCAACATGTGTTTAAGCAGAACTTTACCAAGCTGCTTTTTTTTCTCCTTTCTATTTATCTTTCTTTCTTTCTTTTTTTTTCCCCTGAAGCTATGTCTGAGAAGGAAAGACCAGATAGTGAAAATGAGAAGGATTTGAGTGAAAAGTCTGAAAGTAATGAACATTGGATGTCAGAGGCAATAGAGGAACTTCAATTTTATTTTGCCTACTTCCTACTTTTACAGTATGTTTCAAAGAGCTAATGGCTGAGAAAAAAAAGATCTGAACATCATTGCAACATTCAGAGACCATTAAGCCAGGGGAAAAAAGCCGAAACTCTGAAGAGAAGAATTCAACATAATTCAGTTCTTCAAAGCAATAGTCTCAAACAGAACACCCTTTGTACATCTATAATCTGGCACCTATGAATTCAAGATGGAACAAGGCAAAAGCCATTGTGAAAATCTTGTTGTTCCCAGTATAATGGACATTTTTTCTCAGAGTTGTAAATGCAGAAGGAGGTACCAAATTGAAAGCAGAGCTATTGTCAGACAATAGTGCTTCCTGCTCTATGAGACATGGCTGCAGATGTCTGTGAGCAACAGTTTCAAAACTCAAGAAACCTGACAGCTTCACAAATCAGACTGTTTTGTTAATGTGCTGCAGCTCTGTTTCTGAGATATGCTGAATGATGCATTCAGTGAATTGGGCTAACTATCTACAAGTCCCAGCACTCAGGAGACATCAGATAATTTTTTTTACTTGTATTATATATATGATATATAAACCATTATTTCATGTCCAATAAATCCATACCGTAATACATGCTTTCTGTTTACATTTGAGAATAAAGCCCATACACACATACATACACAATGTGTTTTTGTGTGTGTGTGTGTGTGTGTGTGTGTGTGTGTGTGTGTGTGTGTATCCATACACACACTTGCATACAATCTCTCTGTGAATGCATAAATATCTCCAGATAACATCCAACAATAAACAGATATTTCTCATCAGGAAGGGAAGTGGGCTAGAGTTGCCCATACACTACATTACCATTGTTTTTACAATGGAGGCAGCTGTATAGTAGTCTGAAATAGAGAAAGAAGAGGACAGATAATTTACGTGAAGCACTAGTAAAAGATTTCCAAAGTCATTTTTGGTAGCAGATGGTGACTCTTGGGGATCCCACCATAGCAGTGACTGAGGACAGTGGTGCTCTGGTTGGAGGGTGGAGCAACATTGCATGACTCCACTCCACTGCCAGAGCTCCTGGAAGGCTGCAGTGCTGTGGGTGCTGCCGCAGGCTTGGGTTCTGGTCCCACCACCACCAGCCAGTCCCCTTTCAAACCAGAGTGAGACCAGGCTTCCCTGCCAGTCAGAAACCTGTCTGCAGGTACACCCCCAGAACTGGTCTCCAGGGCACAGTGCCTTGGAGCTTCTGGGCTTTTGGCTCTGGCAGAATCCAACCTACCTGCCTTGGAAAAGTGTGACTGCTGTGTCTGTGCAGAGCAGCACAGAGCACTCATAGCAGGGCAGGGGGACTGGACTTCCAGACTGAGGGAGAAAAGCTATTCCTTGTCAGGGAAAGTGAGCAGTAGGTGAGAAGCTGGTGGGAACCTGGAGCTAAGCTAAAAGCCACAAGGCCCCTGCATGCCGGCCTCCCTCATGCCCACCAAGGAAATCTAAGGCATTTATTGAGGTGTTCTTAATGGGATGCACAGTCAGGGCTGCTGCAAAACCTGCAGGTAGATGTTTTCTTAGGATTAGTAACAGAACAGATTTTCACTGGTGACCTCAGATGCCAAAACAAATCTCAGGTCAAGAGCCTTCTTGTTGAGCTGTGCACACCACGGAGGTCCTCAGGCTTCCCTTCAACACCCATTCCATGGGAGCTGCAGGTCAAAGCAAGCTCTTGCTTCTCCTCTGGAGACAGGCTAGTCTCAGTTTCTTTAGCCTAATGCAGTAGTACTTGCCAGTTCTGATGAAGATGGCCTCATGCGAGGTCTGTGGCTCCTTTCTGATGCTGCTGCTGCATAATCCATTAGTGGCAATGCCGTGGTCCTTGCAGAGGCTGACCAAGGCCCCCATATACTTGAGACCTGCTGGCACTGCCTTCTCTCTTCCCATGATGATTATTTGGCAGCTCATGGGAGCGAGAGGGCTCCCAAGAGCTGCCATGTGTTCCAGAAACCTGCTCTCAGTGCACAGCTGTGTTCGGGCATGTGGGGTGAGCTCCTGGGTCTCCTCACATCCATATCTGATATTGTTTTCATATGTCAAGCTTGTAGTGCTGATGATCTGGCCTCTACCACCTTTGAATCCACAAATAGAGGGACTAGGACAGGAGCACAAAACCCTGACTGTGCTCCCATGACAGTGTAGATAGAGCATCCAGGAGCTGGAAGGTGTTCACATGTGGTTAGAGACTCTAGAAATATAAAGAAGCAATTAATAGAAAATAAGGACAGAATTCCAGACCATGAAGTAAAATGCTTAAGACAATATAAAAAGCCTGTCTGGGGTTATGTGTGTCTTGGTTCTTCCTCTCTGATATGCTGACAGTTGCCCAGTGTGCTCTCTTTCTGTTCAGGACAATTTTGATAAAGAGAAAATAATTGCTCCACAGTATTTGATGGGGGTTTTAAAAATTATTTTCCATTAGGAATGATATCCTGTGCATCATCTAGGGTCAGACTGAGGTCTGTAAAGCTGTGAACTATGGCCTAGCAGTGACCAGGAGTTTACGTAGAGGAGGCAGAAGGCGTAACTGCACTGCCCTGAGCTGATGGCCATCAGCCCCAGCAGGAGAGCACAGCAGAGCAGGCTGGTGATTTGGTAGAAAAATACAGAACCAAGTGGAAAGGAAACAGCAATGATTCACCTGAGGGTTTGGAAAAGTGAGTCTTTAATAAGGGTAGTTAATCATGGGTTGGGAATTCCATCAAGCTTTCATCTAATCCTGATTGTACTGATCTCCTCTCTCGCTTTCTACATCCTATGCACTGTAATCTGAACTTTCTGTGTCAAGTAACACATTCTTTACGAAATGAAATAACACAGTAATTGTTCTGCTCTTAATTGGTGGTTTTCATTTTAACGCTCTGACTACCGTAATAAACAAGCATAAAATGTTCACACTCCCACTTCACATATAGCATGCCTTTGCCTGCCAAAGCAACAGTAGCCCAAGGGTTAATTTTTTTACATTCTAAACATATACATGCAACAAAATATATCCTAGGGCTATGATTCATTTGATGAGTCCATAGGCATAGAAAGGCTCTTGAATTCTAGCAGTTAAGCCTTTTTTGGGTCTTGCATATTTAGCTAGTGAATCTTTGTATTAAAATGCATTTTATGGGGTTTATTTTCTTAATGTAGCAGGGAATCTCTGCAAGAAATACCACAAGCTTTATATTTTAATTAACTGGTCTAGTCTTGCACCTTGTATCCGGGCATGAGGAGTGAATTTCTGAATGCAGTTTACACCATTAGGGTCATTCTAACAAGGGAATATATTTACTGAGGGTCAGACTCTTATATCCTTTCTTTGATTACATTCTCCCCACAATCAATGGAATAAGAACTGTTTGTCTGACATTAACATCAGTTAGTGCTGATGTTAATTAAATCTGGTTTATAAATAATTGGAGCTCATGGGTGATGAAGTTTAGGTTTTTTTGGGACCCCCAGCTGTTACCACAGTGAAAGACATGATCTCTCACCAGCCCTTTGGTGTCCCCCACCTGCATTTCTCCTCAAGCACAGCTCTCTGCCTCCCAGCCTGCTGTGATGCATGCTGCAGCAAAGCGGCTGCTGAGGGCGCCTGTCCAGTCTTCCCCTGCCGAAATTCTTCCCAATTGCCAAAGACAGAATGTCACACTGCTCTCAAGCAGTTGTGGATGTGAAAAATGTGAAAGCCAAGACTTTGCTTCAGCTCCACGAGCAGGTTTTAGAACTGGCGTAGCTTTGGTAGAATCAAAACGAGAAAAGTTTGTGTCTTGCAGTGCCAGAAAGTGTCTGGGAATTTGCTTTGAGCTCTGGTAGACTTTTAAAGAAAATCACTGGACCTGGCAAGAGTTACCTTTGCCTAATGGGCTGTCAATGATCTTTAGCATCTCAAAATTATTCGTCCCCCTTGGAAAAAAATGCAGGCCAACTCCGGCCCACCTACCCCAGATCACAGAGTGAAAATGATCCAGTTCCCAGAAACTCTCTGTCCTGTTGTCTCTGTAAATTCTGACCACATCATGCTGGTTGAGGGGGGTGTGGTGCAATGAGGAAAAGGAGAACAAAGGTGGGCTACAGACCCAGGGCTGGTGCAGGAGCTAAACCTGGTATACAGCAGAGAGGAGGATGCACACATACAGGTCCCATTTGTTCAGGAATACCCCTGCATGACTGATAGGAAGCTATGACACACATGTATAGACTGTGGCTCTGGGAGACCAGGAAAAAGAAATAATTGCTTTAATTATTTGGTAGTAAAGGGCGTCTAACTCCTCCCAGCTGCATTAAATTTTTGTCCTCAGCTCCAGTCACACCTGGCTTGAAAGACACAGCAATGGGAGCTGTGTAGCTCCCTTTGGGTTGAGACATCCTCTGTCTCAGTTTGCTGCAGGCCAAGGATTCCTGGTTGGCTGCCCAAGGATTCCTGGTTTGCTGGACAGTCCCTGGATGATACGACCTTCCCAGGACTGTTGTCCTCCATGGGCTGCTGCACAGCTCTCCCAGTCACCAAACCTGCCGAGAAACATGCCTATGTCTTTGGGTGCTCACAAGTGTCCCAGAACCCAGTGTTCAGGCTCACTATATCCAGAGAAATGGAGTTGTTGGCTGGGCAGCTGGCCATTGAGTCTGAGACAGAGGGAGATAAAAATGAGGAACAGCATGCATCTCCAACACCCTCAACAGAAAAGAGTGCTGTAAAGAAAAGTCGTATGACACTGATGACCAAGAGCAAACTCAGAGGTACTCAGCTGAAGTGCTCTGGGCTCTCACCCACCCCAAGAATCTTAATAAAGCCCTGCCAGAATAGAAGCACGTACTGAACGTAAGAGCAAACACTTCCTGTGCCTCCGTTCACAGACATTACAACCTGACATGGCCCAAAGCATATTTCTGCATGGAGTTATTATTGAAATGCAATCCCTCAACCAAAATGCAGGTATATGAAATCAGGGAGTTTATAAAACCCTCTTTGGTGCTGAAACACTTCTCTACAACCTTTAATATGCATATTTGTAATTAAAGGCATTTTTCTGTAGATTTCTAACACAGAACCAAATACTTATCTTTTGACTTAAAAACCACCAACTAGAAACTGTTTTCTGTGTGTCTGGAAACAGTAACTTGCCCAAGAATATGCAGCACATGAATCCCATCAGCTTCCATTTAACTTAAAGAATGTTTTAGAGTTGTTTTTCAGAATAGATTCAACAATGTCAAAATGTTTGAAACACTTAAGCAGAAACTCTACTCCTAGTTTCCCTCTCATTATTTGGAATTATTCAGCATAAGTTTGTTTTGAGCTTCTGCTTGTAATATGAAATTCTTTATAAGTACATCTTTTTAGAGACAAATATTTTAATTGCTTGTAAGGGGGTTATGTTTCCTTAATATTCATCCGTCACTGAGGAAGGTAAACTCAGTACACTGGCTGTTCACAAACTGTTGTCAATCCATAGATGGTGAGCAATTTGGGAAAAAAAGTTCTGTCAATTTTCACTTATGGTAATTTTAGATTCTAATTTTAACTAAAGTTGCTGGAGTTTTTTTCCAGACAGGAAATGGATTTTGTGAATCAATAGCCTTCAGTGTTATTTTGTTTCACAAAAAGTGGCACACCATCAAAAACATCACAAAATAATGCCAAAATATATTTTAATTTATGCATTAAAGGAAAATTGTGAAAGGTAAGGAATACAATGATCACTTTTGTGAAGAGATGTAAAGTTAGGAAACTAATTTTTTGTTGCTTTTACTTAAGGATTTCCTGTAAGTCAGATCTATTCTATTCCTAGAATGCAGAACCAAGAAATGTATCTCAAGCACCTTAGCCAATCTAGCTGTGCCTTGAATGGCAGCTCCTTTTTCTGGAATTGCCATTTTGAGAAAAAAGTTCTGAGAAGGTAGGTAAGGCCTTAAGTAACTAAAAAAAATGAGCCAACACCTGGAAGCAATGATATGCTTGATGGATCCATCATACTCTTTTTGCTGCCCAGTAAGAACACTCCCACATACCATTTCAGTGGCTGAATTCCACAATGGAAAGGTTGTAAATTGCACTAGGTATTAAAAGATTCAGCTAGAAACATTGAGATAAGACACCACTGTTTTTTTCAAAAAATTGAGTAAAACTTATAAAGATTCTGAATCAAAATCTGGTTTTAACTTTGCATTGCCAGCCCCCTCAATCTTCTTCTTGTCATGTCTGAAAACTTCTTTTTATGGCTGGAAATTCAAAAGAATGCTGAAGATTTTGTTATTGATATTGGAGAGAACAGTGTGTTCTCCTCATGTGGAAGCTCATGAGTTTGAGAAATACCTTCACATCTTAAAAGATAAATGGAGGAGAAAGTAATGTAAAGTAAGAATGAACCATGATATCATTTTGCTATGCCCTGAGGGTTAGATTTTTAGACAAGACTTTGTTCTTTAATTGGGCTGATTTAAAATGAATCCATAAGAGGAAAAAAATCACCTACCTCTTCCAGCAAAATGGAATGGTTTATCATATGGTGTACCAGGCAGTGCAACATGTTCTCACCTCCATTAACCACAGGAGGTTTTATTTGGAAAGTAGTTACATATGCGGTTTTGCATTGTTGTGCTGGGTTTTTTTAGCTGGTATGAGCACAAGTATGAATAAAGCATTTATTCCCCTCACCATTTTTAAAAGGCTCTTTCTACTATTTGACTATCTCTACTATTTCTTTCTAATACTTGACAAAGTAATTATGCTGGTGGCTCTTTTGGCATCCAGCTTATGTATTTAGCTGCTTTAGCTGAATGTAGTTGGATTTAAAAGCCACCCCTCTCTCTGTAGCAGACACTTTAGCAGTCACAGTAAGAGCTTGCTCTGAAACTTTATAATCTCCACTAAGAAAACAGACCAGGGAAAAACAAAAACACAAAAGGGAGAAAGGAATCCAGCCTTGTCATGCTGTGTGAGAGACCTAGGGCCACTTTCCAATGCATAGTTTCTAGGCAGAATGCCTTGATGCTCAAGGATTTGCAGCCCTTTACTAACCCTGAAGAATGAAAAATACCACCTAGACACCTATAGAGTGAGGGATCTTCTTCCACTGAAATCACCGAGTTCCCACTGCCTTCAAGGGGAATGGGCCCTCCAACCAAAGAATATCAGATCTGGTCAGTGCACAAAATTTTCGGCCTCTCTCTGTGGATCTGCAAGGGACACGCTTCCTTTTCAATGTGCATCAGTGCTTTATACAGACCCTACAAGATTTTTTACATCCTCTCTTTTTGTGGATGCCTGGGAAGCCAACCACATCTCTGGGGAATCTACTGGCAACTAGTGAAAAACCATCCTATCCATGGTGGGTGTCCATTGACATAGCTAGGCTAAAAACATCAAGATTCTACATCCTGTCCAGCAATGTAATATCAGCAAGTTCCTGCTCCAGACATGCCTGATAGCAACAGGCTGGTTTTGTCAGATCACTCCCATTGTTAGAAGTGTGGGGGTGCAGGTCTCAGCGCTGGCTGCTGGCAGGGCTCGCACCTTCATTGTAGGGCTTCTACTTGCTCACAGGGGCTCTGCACCATGGGTAAGCACTATGAAATGGTAAGGTCTGATCACTAAAAAAGTAACATGCCATGTTAGGTATTAACCACAGAGACATGAAAGTATTCCTGTTATCCATTTGTAATGGATTGTCAGAGCATGTGGGACTTTAAAATGAAGGTAAGAGCTAACTACAGGCTATGATAACATCCTGTGGAAGGGAGCAGACATTTCCCACCTTGAACCTGGGATCTGGTAATAAGGTGAGGTGTTGCTTGTTTGCTCTCCGGAGTTGGGGAGAAATGGAAGGAAGGACTGTTTCCCAGCTTAGAAATGTTGCCTGCTAGGTGTTGACAAAAAGCTAGGGAGAGGTAAGGGAAGAAAATGGGTTCTTTCTCTTTCTGCATCTGCTGTAGTGATTTTGGTGTCCTTTGTGATCCATTTTTGTCTATGGCCGTCAAGATAAAACAGGACAAATAAATCAGCAGAACCCTGTGATCTGTCTCTCCAGTTCTGGATGTTCTTGACACCGCAGCTGGAGACATACTTTGCTGCTCCATGTCACAAATATTCTTCATGTGCGTGGGGCCAATAAGCCACAAAACTGCTAAGGGATTTCTTCAAAATATCACTTACAAGAAGAGACATCAAACAAAGTTTGGAGTTTGTTTCCAAAAGTGCAGTCTTAATGAAATCCTTCTGCAGACATTCATGATATTTATTAGCTGCTATTTTCCAACCTATTTTGGATGGTAATTATGTGGATAGCCTGCCACACGCCCCATTTTTTTGAAAAGGTGATGTGCGTTGCAAGCCCTAAACATTCCTGAAGACCAGTGCAGAAAGCAAACTCAGCAGAGCGCTGCCCTGGGCTTAACTGGACTGACAGAAACAAGGCAGGGTTGAAAAGGCCAGAAATGTCTCCAGAGGCTCTGAGAGGGAGTGTGGGGAGTGTTGGCAGCACTGCGTTCCCCTGCAGCCCCTGGAGACCATGGCTAGAGAGTCGTGCCAGCTCGGTGGGAGTGAACAAAAGGGAAGTGGGATCCAGGGAGCAGACAATTTCCACAACATGTTCCCTGCCTAAACTGGTGGTGGTAATTGTGCCAGAAAACAAAAATAATAAAAATACATCTTCGATTTCTGTTGTTTTGGAGTTTATTCCCACAATGCAGCCAATGGAAGGAAAATAACTAATGAATGCACAGTTTCAATAGTGATTTACTCCTTGTTGTGAAAGCCCCATGGGTCCCCAGTCCTGAGAGATGTGGACCAGATGTCAGAGCATCTTCCTGAGAAAACTAGTCCTTGCTGCAAACAACTGGCAGGGATGGCAGGGAGCGGGGACCTGCCGGGCCCTGCCTGCCATGGTTAGCACGGCAGAGTGAACAGTTTTCCATTTTAAAACACTTTCCTAAACCAAATGAGTTGTACAGAGAAATCAAGTTTTTCCAACTTCTGTACATTATCTTAAATGTCAGAAATGTGATCCAAATGTTGTGGTGCTAATTGCCTGTAACCCGTAAGGGAAATGAGCTTTCTCATTTAAATGTGCTTTCTCTGGGGCTAACAACATGGCCTTTGAAGTGACAGAAAAATAAGTACCCCTCACAAGAGTCTGACTACTCAAATGATATTCAGGCATCTCCCTGCCACAGCACTCATGAGGGATGTGACTACCTATGAATGAATTTGGATGACTTGAGGCTTTTTTTTTCCCCTAGGACTTTACATTCACAATATTTATTTCATCTGGGAAGAAAAAACAGTCTCCATGTTATATCAAATTGAAGTCTCAAGTGTGTTTCTTTGCCTGAGCTATTAACCCCTAGTAATGAAGGTTTGAATTGAGATATTAACTGCTAGAGGGGCAAATGAAGTTGCTTTAATAGGGCTAATTAGTCAGCACCTGCAGTGAGGCTGGATGTGGCTGCAAGTCGCCAGCAGCTGGGCTCCTGGAGGCTTATCAGTGTCAGGCAGCAGCTTCTGCAGCAGGGCTCACTCTAGGACCACAGCCAGGACCTCAAACAGGAATTTATCCAAAGGCAAAACCGTCACAGACAGAAGAGACACAAGCACAGCCATGTGTCCCCAGCCCTGCTGAGGCTTTAGTCTTCCAGCTTTGATGCCGAAGGCCAGCACGGCAGTGGCATGGCAGCAGTGCACTGCTTATGGCAGAGCTTGGTCCATGCACAGCAGCTATTGTCTTAGCCAGGCATTATCAACCTGATTTACATATTAATTGTAGGACCATGTTTAGTACTTTTATCTCATCCTTCCTTCTTTTTTTTCCTAGAGCTCAGAAATACTTCAATTCTTGAATAGTCAGTTTCAAGATACAAGCAGAGAAATAGAAAGGAAAAAAGAAGCTAAGGCTTTTCATTTCAATTTTGGAATTGACTGACATGTTAAGAAGATTGAGAGTTTCTCCAACAAAAACATCTGCATAAGACTTAGGCACTTCCTCTGATCCTCTTGTGCTGTTTTGCTTTTTACCAACTGACAGGTCAATCCAAGCATAAACAATTGCATTATCATCCTGAAAATTATTTTCCATATAGACAATATTCTTCTTTAAGGAGTGAAAATAAAAAGTGAATCCATAAGAAGTCTTTGAATGTTGAAAATAGTTTAATTGACTTAGAAGTACTCAGCCACCTCCAGAAAATAGACTCAAGTGGCCTAATTACTAATACACCATATGGAGGAAAAGCAGAGGTGTGGTGCAGTCTGTTGATGGATCAATTAGCATACAAGGCAGAGGATTGTGTCATCATTGCTGTTACCATCCAAACAAAATCCTATTTTACATGTGTCTGTAATATCACACAAACGATCTTGTTTCTTTCCATTTGCGTAGCACCTCCTTCAGAACTAATATCTCAAAACACTTTGAAAACATCAAATTAAGCCATCTCTGCCTTTGCTTCATTCTCCATAGGTTAGAAAAGTGTAAATGACAACCTGGTGCAGCTTCTGTATAAAAGTAAATAATTTCTAGAGCAGCCAGTTTCTTCATAATCCACTGATAACTCCCAGCACTTTTACAAAGTAATGGAAAAACTGCTGAGAGTGAAGATGCTGTCTCTGTGGGTACAAACTGGTGAAAGGCTTTTGCCTTCACAGCATAGGAGGGGCACCCCCCAGGTGCCTACTTATCTTCAGAAATTTAGCAAGGCATGGGGAAATTGCAGTGTAGTGCAAATCTCTCCACTGCTTTTATCAGTATAATACACATTGCATTCTGAGGGGAAAGGTTAGAGTGTGAATTCTTTTACCCCTGAATACAATGTAATGAATTACAGCAAGCAGTTCATGCTGTTGCAATTAAGAGAAGTAGCTTCTGTTAGCCTCTCATTTTAGGCTTGGATTAAGCACCCATAAAGTTTCTGAGAAGGTTCCTAGGAAAAAGCGTATTGCTAAAATTTAAATTTAACTGGTTGCAGTTTAAACAGGAGAGGAAAAATGTCACATTTTGAGAAGTAATTTCACAAAATTAACTGCTTTTATATATGGAAATTTCACCACTTTGATAAAGCTTAGAAAATGCAGGAACACAGGCGACTTCTGCAACAGGGCTGCAGCTTTTCGTTTCAACACCTGCTGCCCTAACTGGCTAATTTGAAAACTGTAGTTCTGCTGCATCATTCATATAAACCTCTTCTACCAAAATTGTATGTTTCTGGGATTTCTGCATTAGGCACCCTAATGCCCCAGTATTGGAGGGGTCCATCCTCCAGTTACATTGTGATGGGGCCATTCCGTGGAGTTGCCACCTTTCCTTCCATATACATGCTTGGCCATGCAGGAGAAGGCTTGGTTCCTGGTAGAGTGCCTGTGAAGGTGAACCATTTTGTCACACCCAAATACACTATTTTCAAGGGGTTGTACTTGTGTACAAGAGTCAACTTTTGAAAAGGTCACTGCCCTCCTAATAGAAGTGCTGCATTTAATCAAATATTCTGTCATCTCTTTTGTTCTTTAATCAGTCCGCTTTTCATGTTTTCACTCATGTTCTGCTATGTAACATGGGAAAATGTGTCTTGTACACAATTATTTTATTGTTCCTATAGGTTTCATCTTACATGCATTTTAGCCAAGAAATCTCCTGCTTTCCAGCTTTCTTACTCAGGGCCCAATCTAAACCTCTGCTTGCGTCATCACTGTCAAACAAGTTATCAATTTCTGAAAAGTTAAATAGATATGGAAAGCAACACTGTAAGGACGCTTTAGTTCTGGAAGGATTTGACGTTAGCATCCATCTAGCTGTTTCCACTGCTGTCTCTTTGTAATAATCTTTTGTGCTTCTGAAGTTAAATCTCAAAAAACAAGAGAGCTGTTTACTGGATCCAAGATATTTGAATGTGGCTAAGAAGTCTGGGCAACTCTGTCTGTAGGGTCCCTCTAGTTGCTTGGAAGCGATACAGATTGGAAAGCCAGGCTCTTTGCAATTGTCTCAAAATGAGTAAAAGTTGGACAAAACTCAAAACACTCAAAATCATACATTTCTTCTGAAAAGGTAGGTCTAGCATTTTATATTCTTATGAAGAGACTTAGGCAGGAATCAATATGTCTCGAGATGACAGTATAAACATCAGGTTTCACCCACCTTTCACCCACTTGTACAAGCAAGACCTCCAGGAAGCTGCCTGGTGCCAAGGCTGTGGACAGAAGAACCTTCTCTTCCTGAAGTGACAGTCCAACATAGTCATGAAGGAAGGCCACTTCTCTGGGTGCTTTTAGACATGCAATAAACTATTGCAATGGAACATAGTTGCTAATTCCCATTAAAGTAATTATAATCAATTTTAAGAGCAAGCTAAAAATGATTGATGGCTTTCATTGTACCCAGAGAATGGGAGCTGTCTGAGGCTTTGAGGGTACCTGCTACCAATTATAATCTTCCTGTGGAAAATTGTTTATTGTTGGACAGTCTCTCTTTATGTGGTAGGCACAGTGCAGTAAAAGATATCTCACTCCTCTTGGACTGGCTCCCTGCCCAGCCTCCTCCTCTTCCTCCCACCATCCATGTGTCCAGTCACCCTTACAGGAACGCTGCATAATGCAAAAACTTTTAGGGGAACCATATGTCTAGAAAATGAAGTGGGCTTGCAAAATGAGAGGGTCTCTAGTCAGAGTTTGGTTTTATTTAGAAATGCCTGAAGCACAGTGATGCTTGTACAAATTCTACTGAGAAACTCTTGGCCAGAGTGGAAATTGGACCTGAGGAAAGATGCTGAGAACACTCCGTGACTGCACATCCAGTCAGGGGGTGAGAGATGAAGTTACATTACCATATCCAAATGGGCCTTGCAGCCATGTGATAAAGTGCACACATCATGTCACGTTTTATCCCTCTGCTGGGATAGTTCTCCCTCAAGTACTATCTCACTTCTTGTCTTTTCTCATGCTGCACTTGGACAGTTAGGCATCATTAATTTAACACATTGATTCCTTCCTGGATACATTTTTTGAAAACTGAAATATCTTTATTTTCTGTGAAAGGAGAAATATGCATATGCCCAAGAGACATTCAGTAAGCCTATCTAGAAACTTCTAGCACTGTGGGCAATAGCCACCCAGTAATACAGTCATTTATGATCGAGGGTCACTGAAAGTGTCAGGAAGACAGGAGCCCCAGGCTCAATTGACTTTCGGCATCTCTATACTGTTATTCAGTGCACATGGTTGGGTACCACTCTGCTCATAGAAACACTATCCTTCAGAAACGGGAAAGAAAATCATCACTAAATAATTTCTTCTCTGTAGAAGAGCAGGTAAAAACTGACACTGCAGTTTAGCAGAGAAGTACATCTACCCCTTGAAACTCCTACTACTACATCAGAAACACTGCAACTGTAAGACAAAACTTGTTATTCAGATATAATACCACCCACTCAAATCCATTCAGAAATGCTAATGCATTATCTGTATCAAGCAGACCTCAGTTTACACCAGGTACTGTTGCTCCATGCCACTAACCTAAGCTGTACTGAAAGTCATTCATCCTCCCCCAGCTGGTGTAAAGCCAGCATAAACTCCATGACAGTTCTGAATGGTGTGTTCTGGCTAATTTGACAGAAATGTGATCATGTGCTTGTTCTTAAGCCAGATCAAATTTGTACTTCTGGGAGATCAGTCAGCACATAGCCCTCCAACTAATGGCTATGGAGCCACAGAGTGAGAACGAACAGCACACAGGTTCCTGTGACTGAGGCCACTGGGGCTTGAACAGCATCCAACAAGTTCCCCAAACTCCCAGGCTCTCAAACGAGCTACTTTTCGTTTCTTTATGTTTCAGTTTTCTGCCACATTCAGACTCATCTAAATCAAACAGGAACTCAACATCATTGCATACCATTGCATTCCTCCAAATATTTTTTCTCTTTGTTGTGGAGAATTTGCAATGGCCTGTGCCATTTGAACAGACAGCCCCACCTCTCTAAGTCACGGTACTCGTGTAAAAAAGCCGGGGAGTGTTCTATAACAGGTTAGTTAAAAGAGAAGGATAAAACTCAGACTTGATATATTCAACATTTGTATGCCATCACTCTCTGAACATGCCATTTTATGTTTTTCAGCAGTAGCTCCTGTGGTCTTTGCTGTGTAGATGTGTTTAGCAAGGTCACAACTGTGATATCCTGGTTTGGGGTAGGAAGGCATTCTAAATGAACAAAGCTGTCTTCACATGAAATTGTAGTTTTATGTCCAGTTTGGTTTTGGTTGATATCAACTAACAAAGAGTACAGATTTCATTATATCAGGAAAGGAGTAATGTTTATCTCCTTGTGCCTGCTCTTGAAGCTTCTTACAGATGCTGACTTCAAAAATGTAGACAGATATAATCAATAGCTCCATTGATGCCATTTAGATTTCTATACTTCATACTTTCTCACTGAAATGTTTTTAAATATGTAGATTTTGCTCAAAGGCAGAGGTTTGTAGAATATTCTCTTTTCTTTTTCTGAGTTTTCCTTTTGAGTTATACCTTAAGAGTAAAATACCATATGGCAGACACACACACACTCAGCAGAATAATGAAGTCCCACAGAAATTACATACTGTTTCCCATGAGCAATAGTTCTGCCTGTACTTCACATAACCAGTTTTATACAGCTATTTCCCTCTAAGACAGCTTACAAATTTTATTTTAAGGGATGAATTCCTTTTACAAGTATACTGGAGTAAACCTAGAGCAATTTTCCTAAAGGCACCAAAATCACTTAAAATTTATGCCAGCATAACAAGGCTCTGAATGTGACCAATATATTGTTATTTGGTGCTTGTAATATGAGACCTGAAAAACATGGTTACCAAAATATAATTTATCCTGAATTTGTTATCCATGCCACCATCAGCACTCACAACATCAACAAAGAACAACAGCATTAAAGGACAACTATGTTAAACATAATTTTTCTGAATCTAAAGTCACTGTGTGACTAAGGTACTGGGAACAAATTCTGACATTATTGGATCTTTACTTTGCAAACATCACTACCAAAGTAAATACAGGTTTTAATATAGCAAAGCATAAAAGAAGAATTAAAAAACTAATTCCTTCTGAGAGCATTTAATTTCTAAAATTATTATAAATCATACATCTGTAATGTAACTTCATTTTTAAAAGAATAAACAAAATTACTGTTATGTTTTTCTGCATAGAGGATGCTCTTTTCATTCTGTATGTAGGAGACATGTAAGACATGAATGCAAGCTAAATTTCAACCATAATAGACTCTGCATGTTGCCACTTCAATGACCTTTTAATCCCTTGGAGTTTAACCATTTCCTAATGTCTCCTAATAGCCATTTTCTTGTTGGGAAAGCCCTTTCTAACTGATAACATCTAAACAAGCTCATACCTTAATTAGAAAAATTTTCCCATAAATATTTACGTTGCTGTGATTAGGTCATTTACTGAATCCAGCTACCCATTATGAGTTAAAATAGAGTGCCTTGTTTTGAGAAGCCTGGGGCATGACATAGTTTATACTACGGGACTTGTTGTAATTCATCTAATCAAGTGCCTGACCCCTTGCCTCCAAAGTAGCCAGTAGTCATTCAAGGAAAATAACCTTCTGCTGAGCATAGCATCCTTCAGTCTGCATTTTTGTATGTTGTAAATAAATTGGATACATATCTAGGCAATCACTTAATTATAGAATAGCCTCATGCAGCCCTCTTTTTTTGTTCCAATGTCCAACATGTGAAAAATCTGAGAAAGTGGGAAATCTCTCCAGGAAGGAAATACAGAAAGTTACAGGAATATCAGAGGAGGACTTCCACCCAAAGCATATTGCTCCTGCCTAATGAGACTCCCATGCCTCACCGGGCTGAGGGCCACTGCGCTGGCTGCGGGTTGCCGCCAGGCAGCCTGCTGTGCATGGAGTTAGGTACCCCGTGGGATATCTCCTGTTAAGAGAGTGATGAGAGATTTAGCCAGCCTGTTCTCAGGGGCTCTCTGGCTCCTGAGGTGTAGGAAGCACTGAAATGGGGCAGTGGTGTAGTGCACGTTCGCCTAATTTAAGCGAATATGGAGCCTGAAAACATACTGCACTGGCAGTCGTGATTCTTTTAGTTGCCTAAAGCCATTGAGTGCTTAGACTGGGCTTCTGAACAAGGCTTTGGGCAATCTCCATATGTTTGTACAAGAAAATTTAACTGTTCCTGGGAACTGGAGCCCAAATATCACACTGCTGACACCCCCCCCATCACATTTTTGGCTGTCTCATTCTGTCACGCACTTCCAAGACACAGACCTGGCAACAAAATTTTCCAAGGCTGGTAAATTCCTGGGAGGAAGCTTGTGCATGGTCCTCCCATTTTGGTGTCTGGGGAGACTCACAGAACAGACACGGCTGCTCCTGGCCAGCTGGCTCACACGCGCCAGAGCACTGCTTGGCATGTTCCATTTACCAGCACTGATGTCGCTTGTGACATCCAATGTGCTAATTCCATGTCTAAGTACAGACCCAAGAGTCCTTCCAGAATTCCAACTCCTGCAACATCATGTTGCTTTTTAAGAGATTTTAAAATAAATTTTCATTTTATTTATCCAAAATGTTGTTCTTTTCAGAAAGAGTTGCCTTCATTCATTCCCAGATATTTGAGCCCAGCTTGGAGTAACATGTTTAGTATGACAAGACTCCTCATTTTTCTGCTTCCCACCACTTATGCTATCCTCATTTGTAAAGATACATTTCCAGAATTAGTTCATACATACTTCAAAGCCAAAATTGTTTTCCTGCCTCTTCCAGCTGCAGATTTCTGTTCTTCTATTTCCTTCCCTGGGATTCAATTAATTCACATGTAAAGTAAGAAAATTCTTCTTCCTCTAGATGTTGCCTTTACAGCCACACTTACTAAAATCAATTTCCATTATTTTTTTATCTACTTTTTTTATTTAATTTAAAATCACATCTATCCTATTGATTGATCTGGACACTGTACCACAGTGAATTTACTTTGAAACTGTTAACAAGTAAGGAAGTCCGAAAATAAAAGAGATCATAAACAAATGCTCTCTTAATGTTTTATCTTCTTTGTTACTCTATTTCTTCTCTTTACAAAAAAAACACCCCAAAACCAAAAAAAAACCCAAACAAACAAACAAAACCAAAACAAAAAACCCAAACAAACAAACAAAAAAAAAACAAACAAAAGAAAACAAAAAAACCCAAGCCAGCAATGGGATTTTCTGTGATTTCACTGCTTATTTCTTTATTGTAAATAGAATCAAATTGAAGTTACATATTCTTGAAAGCTGAAAGTACTTATATTTTAGTAATATAATTTATTATCCTGGTTTAGATAACAATTTTTTATGTAAATGTGGCAGAAGTTTTTCTTAGTGTCAGCTCTAGACTTCTTAAATTGTTTCATGATTACCATATCATGATACTGACCTTGAAATAATAAGATTAGAAAAATAATCATTTGAAGTCTTCTTATGGCTAGTCTGGTTTCTGAAA
>VZTH01014984.1:407190-433634 GCA_013397815.1 Aleadryas rufinucha | reverse complement strand
TTTTTTTTTCCTTATCTTTCTGGTGATGACTGTGAGTTATCCCCCCAAAGGGACTGGCTCCTTTTCAGTGCTGAAACTATAAAAGGAATGAAACAGGTGCAGAGGACTATGCTCCAGATTTGGCAGTGACAGCCGTGAAGTCTAACAGCAGGAAATGAAAGGCAGTATTCCTGCTGTATATTTTTTGGTTGCCAAGGCTGACATGAGAGTGTCCTTACATGGAGAAAGAGTTGAGATTTGATACTTGTAAGGTCCTTGCCCTATTTTATTTTCATTTGTGACACACAGAGAAGGGGTCAAAGTACTTTTCCTTACAATTTCTTTTACAGTCGTCTGTGGACCAGTGTCTCAGTTTAGCTTACTCTTTGTCAACAAGGGGCCTTTTTCCTATTTCTGTTGTGCTGAAGGCCTCTGTGGTTCATCATGAATGCTGTACTGCTGACATTTCTGCCTGATCTGCTTCAACTTTCCAGAGTTCTTGCCTGGTAAAAGCCATGGCTATAGTCCAGCAGGCAAATAGTGTAGACATCACTAATTCATTATTCATCTTTTGCTGTTTAGGGCAATTTATCCCCCTGGCCTTCTGCAGGTGAGGAACCCTCAATAGATATCTCAGCTATGGACAGGATCTCCTCCATCCTCACCTGAGCTTTTACTGGAGAGCAGAGGAGCAGGCCCTCACCCATTCTCAAGGAGATCCTGCATTGACATGCTACAGTCCGACTGCCACACCAAGACCTTCTCATTCGGTACATATCCTGCACAGCATTTCCAACAGCAAGGGGGACAGATGGAGGAAGAATGGGAAATGGAGCCTTGCTAAAGCTGCTACAGCCACCATTGTCTGTGTGGCTCTCTCACTTCCCTGTGAGGCTTGGAAGAAGCAAGCCTGGAGGGACAACTGGCAGAGTTTTCTCCACTGGTCACAGCTAGCACAGGTTCATGAGGGGAAAGTCCTGTTTGACAAACTTAGTTTCATTTTATAGCAAAGTTACCCATCTAGTTGACCAAGAGAATCCAATTGATTGATGTAACCTTTTTGGATTTCAGTCAAGTTTTTGGTACTGTCTCTCACAGTATTCTTCTAGACAAACCATCTGGCATACAGCTGGTAGTTACTAGTTCTGCAGGGGTTCTAGTTCTAGGGGTTCTGCAGGGCCACATTTTAGGACCGGTTTTCTTTAGCATCTTCATAAACAACTTAGTTGCAGGACTCAAAGGTATACCAAGTAAGTTTGCCTTATACTAAATTGCAGGGAACTGTGGACTCCTTCAAGGGCAGCCTTCATATCAAGCATATGAAGTTCAACAGGGGAAAGTTCTGGATTCTGCACCTGGGACAAGACGGCCCTGGATGTACAGACAGGGGAATGAGAAGCTGGAAAGCAGTGCTGCAGAAAGAGGTTTGGAAGTCCTGGTCGACAGAAAAGTTGAATTTGAGTCAGCAGTGCCCTGGCAGCGAGGAGGGCCACCCCTGTCCTGGGGTGCATAAGGGACAGCATTGCCAGCCGGGCAAGGGAGGGGATTGTCCCGCTCTGCTCTGCACTGGGGTGGCCTCACCTTGAGTGCTGGGGGCAGTTTTAGGAACCACAATATAGGAAGGATATCTAGCTATTAGAGCCCAAAAAAGGGCTGCAGAGAGGGTGAAGGGCCTTGAAGGGAAGCCATACAAGGAGCAGCTGAGGTCACTTGGTCTGTTCAACCTGGAGAAGAGGAGACTGAGGGAAGACTCATTGCATTCTACAGCTTCTTCTCAAGGGGAAGCAGCAGGGGGGCAGACACTGATCTCTTCTCTGCGGTGACCAGTGGCAGGACCCGAGAGAATGGTCTGAAGTTGTGTCAAGGGAGGTTTAGGCTGGGTATTAGGAAAAGGTTCTTCAGCCAGAGGATGGTTGGGCACTGGAACAGGCTCCCCAGGGAAGTGGCCACAGCACCAAGCCTAACAAGTGTTCAAGAAGCATTTCAAAAATTCTCTTGGGCTCTTGGGATTGTCCTGTGTAGGACCAGGAGCTGGACTTCATTGATTCTAGTGGATCCCTTCCAAATCAAGATATTCTATGATTCTATGACTCAAAACCTTTGTCTGAGGCTTGCTGTGTACTGAAATTGATACTTTCCTGAAAGTATCGAATGGCCACTGTATTATCTCTTGGTTCTGGTCTCACTTTCTGCAACTGTCTGTGCTGTCAGCCAAGGTCCGCAGTCCTCAACAGCTCTTCCCAAAGACCAATATTTCCCTTATTCCCCCACTGTACCTTGAGGACTCCTTTCCTCAGCAGCCCCTGGCATCCTAGGCTTAAAGGAGCTATTGTAGTGTTTCTCTCAGAAGCATTGGTGGAAGCCTAACCTGGTGAGTGAAGGAAACTTGCAAGTGGAGGGAAAAAAAAAAAAGCTGAAAATTCATTTTGGTGCTGGGAACAAGTGTGCACAGCTGTTTACAGAGGTTTCAACTATTGGGATGAGGGGAAGTAGCCAGGATTGGTGTGAGGTCTCTAGGCTCAGCAACTCTGTGCTTGGCTTTAAAGTGCTCCTTGTTTCCTGGCCTTGGATCACTAGGAGGGGGACTGGAGGGCATCTGGCTGGCCTCCGGAAAATGGATAGGATATGTCTATGCAGTGCATAGTCCAAAGAGGCTGCAAATAGCTACTGGCTGCTCACAGCAGCCTGTACCAATTCTCACAGTGTTCAGCTCTTGTCCCTCCTGGCATGGCCACAGAGCAGGCTGGCTTCAGGAACCCGGCAGTGCTCGGCTGCATGCCACATTGGCTGCCTCACCCCGCCTCCTCCTACTTCTGCACACTGGCAGTTTGCAGCACCTCTTTGAAAGCTGTCAGCCTCCTTTCCCTCTTCCCTGTTTTTACTGGATCATATTCACCATCCTCTTGGCTCTGGCATGCAGTCATGCCACGGACAGCCTGGATTCGCCCACAGTTGCTGTTACTCTGAGCACAGGGAAATGAAAACAGTCTCTGTTCCCTTCATCTATGGAGGGATAGGAGCTTCTCTTCCTGACTTTTAAGCCCTCTCTTCCAGCATGACTCCACCTTCCTGTTCACAGTGTAGGGATCTCTCTGACTCAGGAGGGAAAAAAACCCCTTGGTTTTAATTGACATCCAAAAGAGAAGGACACATGATGTGGGAGGAGAAGATTTTGTGCTCACTGTGGTAAGAGGTGTGTCTGTACAACTTGGGGTGGGTGGTAAGAGGTGTGTCTGCACAACCTGGGGTGTTTATGAAGGATGAGGATAACATAGGAGCAAATCTAAATGAAGGATTTCTGTTCAGGGGAAAGCCCAAGCTGAGCCTGGGACCAGTGCTGTGCAAGAGCAGTGGCTGGTTACCCTGTTAAGGGAGGCTCTGACTTTCTCATGCTGGATGAGATTATTTTATTCCAGCTCAGCAAAGGTACTTCTTCACCTAAGCAGTAGCAAGTTCAGCCAAGTAGGCCTGGATGATGGAAAAGCCAGAGCCAGTGAGGCACTGCAGGCCAGCACTAAGAGCAAGCCAGGGCCAATGTGTGGGACCCCCACCAGGAGTTATTGGCCACTTGATGGGGCCACCTCAGAGCTCTTGGCCCACCATAGGTTATTGTATTTCAAATGCAAGATTTCAGGACAGAGTGATTTGGCCCAGCAAGAAAGGGTCTGAGCCCTGCGATCCATCAGGTGAAAGGGGAAGTGCATGTCTAGAGATGACTCACACAATAAGAGGGCAACACCTGCAGACCCTGAACCTGAGGCACTGAGAGCCTGAGGGGTCTGGTGGAAAGACCAGGAGGGCCGAGACAGGCACAGTACAAGAATTGTGCAGATAGCTGGACAGGAAATGTGTTTATACATTTTTAAATCCGTCACTCAGTTCTATAAAACCAAACCTCCCACCGTGCTGCTGGTGGGGAGGGGGCACAGTCACAGCAGCAGAAAGCAGGCTGCAAAAGCTCTCAGGCATCTTTGTCCTGAATTTACAGACTTGGGAGCCGACACATTTCTGCTGACATGCCTGTTATATTTAGGAAAGATCTCAGCCATGCTTTCTGCAGAAGCTGAGAGAGAGATACTGTGTGCAGGGAGATCTGCTTTGGCCTCCTCTCTGGAGTGGACTGTGCGTGGAGGTCTCCTGAGCTGCCCCATTGCTTTCCTTCCCACCATGTCTCTCCACCACTCTCTGAGGGTGTGTTTAGAAGATAGCGAGCTGCCCCAGTGCTTTCCTTCCCACCACGTCTCTCCACCACTCTCTGAGGGTGTGTTTAGAAGATAGCACTTTGCTCTGTGGCGCTGCTTATACTTGCTCATTCAGTGTAAATAACTGTATTAACTTTATAGGCAGCCCCAGTTTGAACTGACTGAGGTTCATGTAGCAAACTGGAACTATGCCAGGCCCACCAGAGCAGCATCCTGTTAGTGCAAGGTGGAGCCTGAACAGCTTGCAGGCTGGGAGGTCTTTCCAAATGAATGTGATCCCTCCTTGTTCTTACAGATTAGTTTTAACACTGACACAATGGCTGCCAAATACTGAATCTGCCAGAAATGTTAACAAAAGGCACTTTGATCTCATTCACTTGTTCTTGTTAAGTATGTATTGTATTATTTTGCCTTCTCTGTGGTCAGAAGAAAAATGTATCCCTTGTATATCACTCATGTTCAATAATCTATGTACTATGTTACACAATACTTCTGCTTTTCGCTGCTCCTCCATTTTGAGTTGCTTACTTTAGCAGTTGTTGGGTGCTATACATTTGTTTAAATACTTTATGGAGGTTTTATATTTTTTATATGAAAGACTGAGATTTGTGGATACTTGTTGACATTCTCATCTAAACAGCTGAAGATTTTTTTAGTATTATATGGGTAAAAACTACTTAAAAATCAGTTTGAACTTTCATAGTAGTTAGTAAGCTCTTGGCTTAGTTTTTAATACAGTTCACATATCTGTTCTTGGCACAAAGTTTACATTTTTCTAACCACATACATTATATGTGAGCAAAGCAGCTAATATTCAGTAATAAAATTATACATTGGCAATTATCTAGCAATATAATTTCTCACAATGCATTGACCTCACAGTGTACTGTAACAAATACAGTATATAAGCCAAACACTGTAATTCTCATCTTCAAACACAATAGAAGTTTATGGGAAATGTAATCCCCACTAGTCAATAAAGGAAAAAAAAATAAACTTTTGATGAGGAATTTTTGTGCCAAATCAAAGTACTATATTTGTTTACATACAAAACTGAAGAATAAGATGTAACATGTTAAACCTATTGCCATGAGGTATTGAGTATACTCTGGTAGTTTGGCATGACAATACAATCAGCAATTATACTGGAGGAGCTACAGATGAACTTGCAAAATGGAATGAATGTGCATCATTATTGCTGTTTCTTGATATTCTAAACTCAGTGATTGCATTTTTTGTATTTCAGAAACAACCACATGGAAAATCTCTGTTTTCAAAATGCAAAGAACATTCTGTTCTCAAAACAAATTGATTGCTTGTGCTGTATATCACCCTGTAGTTGATCAACTCTCAAACTCATCTTTGAAGTGAAAGTTCCAACATGTGATCAGGTAAAACAAAAATGTATTGTCCTCTTCCTCCAAATGCTGGAAGTCATAAAAAATGCATACACATTTAGGAAATGCTATTCCACTATTCTAAAATTGTTTAATGGCTCTTTTCAAAAAAAAAAGATAATTTTTTGACCCCTGGATTATTGTCACGGTGTTGTTTCTAGGTGCTCTATTTTCATTAAGAAGAGCTGGTAGGTCTGCTTTCTTGTTTTCCTTCCCTACTAGTCACATGGGATAGTTTAATGAGGAATCATGTTCCTTCTACATGTCAAAAGGAGTATGTCTTTATAAGATTTATTATCATGTTGAGTAAGTATGAAGGTCAACACACCATTAAGAATTAGTAATCCTGACTCTGACATGACAAGAAATATATATGTATGGGGCAGTGAACAAAATGCAATACAAAACCTAGCACAATTTAGGAAAGTTTTGTAATTTCAGTCCACAAAACTGTTATGTAACCCCCACTACACATTACCAAGAGTTCTTTGAAGCTATTGACCTGCAAAGTTGCTGCTCCAGTAAAATTGTGACATGACAGGTGTTCCTACACTGGTCTCTCTTTCTGTAGATTTCAGGGTCATTAAAACACCAGTTAGCCAGGGCAAACCCCTTTGCCTGTGTACAGTCCATGTAATGGCAGATACATCTTTTGGACTTCAAGATTTTGGGCCATTTCAGTCTTATTATCTGCAGCATACATTTGTGCCAAAAATTTATCTATCATCCATTAGATAGATGTATTTTTCTACTGTAGCTAAAATTGCACTTTTTAGCACATTGCCACTAAAGATACTGAATTTATGCTGATGCCAGTGATATTGGACTTGAACAGCACAGTTTAACATTTTAACAACACAATTTACCATTTCAGTGTCAATTCATTGTCTTAGGGATAAAATGACAAGACTTGGAAAGAATACCTGTCTGTAAGGAATTCATCAGTAGAGTTATCTGGGATTACCAGATAATGCAGACTTGAGTATTGACCTCCATAGATGCTGGTCTTCTGGCTGACAGGTTGTGTAACATGCTTGCTCTCAATGATTGTCTCCAAAGCACTTTTGCAGCTCTCAGGCAATGACTACCTTTAGCGACACCACTGTCCTACTACTCACTTCAGGTGCAAGGATCAGTTCTAACTAGCAGCAGCAGAAATGGAGCTATCAGGACAGCAGGGAGGAAACAGAGGCAATAGAAGGACAGGGGAAAGCACATTTTCCTTCCTACCAAAAATCCTTCAAAATCCAGACACCTTTGAACAGTAATCTATAAATTTCCAGTATGTGTCACATAGTGTCTCTATTCATGTTGTCAAAGACTCTCTGACAGCTGATAAAATTTAAAGCAAGTGGTAGCTGCTGTGCACTACTTTTTTCAAAATGACAAAGTGTGAAAATAATATCAGTGCAGGAATTCATAGGGGAACAAAACCACTCTGCTGTTCTTCAACTCTGTTAAGTAAAATTTGGAAAAAAACCCCCAAAATGTGGCTAAACACATTTGGTAATTAGAAACTACAGATAGATAACTCACAAACAGTTTTGTACGAACTCAGCCTCATTCAAGCAGTTCTGGAAAGATTTTATAGTAAAGCTGAACTGGTTTTGGCATTGCTGTCTCCATTGGTGCTCTCTGATGAAGAAGTAAACCTCTCACCCATCTACTTGGCAGGGACTCATACTGGGTACCATTCTTGAAAAAGTCACGTGCTGCTTACAGGTTGTTTCTGCTTTTAGCTTTCAGCCATGCTGCTGTCTTGCAAGCTGGCAACTAAGGTCACCATTGTTACATGGCAAATATTTAAGACCAATGAAATTTGTAATGTTCAGATGACATCTAATTTTACTACTCTCTTTCAAGTACTGTCTTCCAAGAATAAAGTGCGGAATCTTCTGCAGGATTATGCAGTTTTAAACTCTCAGCAACCTACAAAATTATTCTTTAAAATTTACTAAGCTTCCTCAAGCAATTCCTGTTTACAGATGTACTGGGTGTGGCTGGAGTGGGTTAACCCACAGAGCATCAAGAAGTAGCACGGCAAGCAGTTGTACCTCAGTAGCTGAATGATACTTTAGGTAGGTACTCTGAATCAACCTGCCAGAGGTAGACCAGCTGGGAGAAAAGGTGAAAACACTGTAAGAGGAGTAGCTATGCCCCTTATTGGGTAAATACTATTGTGTTTATTATATGAGCACCTCTTTTCCTTCTTTATATCAAGATTTTTTGACAGGATGGTTGTTGTTCTAAAACCAAGACCAGAAGATGTGGCTACAAGGAATTCAGGTAAAAATGGCTATCATTAAAAATGTCCAATTTTAAAAATTTTAAGATGCTTTCTCATCTTTCGTCAATAATACTTAATACTTTCGTCAGCTTTAATTCACAGAATCACAAAATAGGCTGAGTTGGAAGGGACCCACAAGAATCATTGAGTCCATCTCCTGGTTCTGCACAGCACCATCCCCAAGAGTCACACCACGTGCCCAAGAGTGTTGTTAGAACCGAGCCTAGAAACATCTGCCACAGGCTGAATTTTAGATTGAAAGGGTTCACCCATTTTTCAGAATGATGTTACAGAGAGAATGTTATTTTATCCAAGTTAAAAATAACATTATTTATCAGAGAGGTTCCAATGTGTTACTGTTTTGGGTCAGAGATCTGAAATATGTTGGGGCTGTGTGTACAGGATCCTGGCAATAAAACTCTGCCTTAGTCATTCCTTGCCTAAACTTGGTTTAAAGTATAGAACTGAAAGTTTTCAGTTTACCTCTGACAACAGATCACATGTTAGAGGCTGACACCTGCCTTTCCCCACAATTTCTGTCTGTTTAATGTGCTCCATCATGGGGTGGAAGGGCACAAGAATCTGTTCCTCTGGCACCCAAGGATGTGTGACCCATTGACTAAAACCACATACAAGGAAACTCTCCATTATGTTCCCACCACCATTCCTGAGGGCCTGCAGCTCTCTGAAGGAGAAGGAAGAAGCTGCCTCATGTCAGAAGAGCTTGCAAGGAGTGCTGGAAGGAAAGGGGAAGTGGTGGAGGGAACAAGGGAGAGGGCAGGAACTGGAGAATGGGGTTCTATAGGAATGCCGGAGCATAGCACCCCAAACTTCAAGTCATGCTCAAGACCACTGAGCTGCTGCAGGCTCCAGAGTTGTGTACCTGGCTAATGGGATCTGATACATCTCCTTCGATGCCCAGCCCTTACAGAGCCTTATATCAGTTACCTTTAATAACTTAAGGATCCAATACCATCAGCTCCAGGTCTGAATGCCACCAACAGCCGAAAGGGAGTCAATAATCTTCCACACACAGAACTGCTGCATCGTGTACTGAATGTGTCTGTATAAGTTTTGTTTTCAGTTTGCAATTGCATTAAAAGAAAACCTATTTTAAATACTTTGAGATTGAGGGTTCACCTGCTTAGATCCGTGCATTTGTATAACACACTGTGCTAAGTCAAGTACAGTTTCTGTTTCTCAGTGTTGTTAGTTTCTCATTGCATCAGGAGAATGAAATCTGAAATAAGGGAAACACTTAAGACTTTCAATTAACTTCTGAAAGCTTAATGAGTGCTAAATATATCATGTGGAGCAGGAAATAGACCAACAGGCCTACAATTCATTGATGTGGTTTTTTCAGTCCTTTATATTTTCTGAAGATCCACTGATTGCTCTGCTATATTTATTTGGAAATGCTACAGAAGAGAAGAGAAAATGGATGCCACAGCAGAAAAATATATTTTCCCATAGTTGAGTGGAAAAATAAAATTATTACCATAAAGACATGCAGAATTTATGCATTAATTTTACAGTGAGAAAACTATTTAAAGAAAGCTGAAGCACAACTCTTTTTAAAAATAGCTTGTGCATAATTAACTTTCACCTAAATTGGTATTAAACACTTCTTGATTAGGAAAACTGTAAGACTTTTTTTTTTATATATATTAATAAAATTTGAAATGTCAGCTTTAACCTCATTTCAATGGGGTGGTTAAAGAAATCTAGAATAATGTGAGAAATGTGTATCTGATTAAGATTTTTGAGAGACCAGGGAATTGATTTCCAAGCCACAGATATTCACTTTATGCATATGTAATTCTTCTAAGTAACACAGAATTAAACCTGTTCAATGCAGCTGACAGAGGAATCAGTAATGGCAAATGAGGTATTTAACTGCTTACTCTCCATTTAGCTCGTAGCTTAAGCTGCTGCATTTCTGATCCCACACAAAGCAACCAAGCAGGAGTGCACAGCTGAGGCTATTGCTCCGAGATGTTGTTGTACATAGAGGCTCTGAAATCATGGATTGCAATTTATTGTGCAATATTGAGAAGTACTCTCATTTAGTAGAAAATGGACTATTCCTCCTCTTGTCCCCATCAGTGGTATTGACATCTATGGGTGCCACCAGATATTAGAGAACTGAGGCTCTCTGATCAACAGCTTCAGGGCAACACAACCAAACTGAACTTACAGGCTGATGGAAATCATCACTGTGGATGCAGAAAAGGCAAATGCAGAAGGTACAGCTCAGATGTGAATGTCATGTCCTGGCCCCAACTCAATGATCAAAGACATTCCAAAACAAGCACTGAGTTTCTGCAAGCTGCCAAAGAATTTGGGTGCAGTACTAGGAAGAAGATGAAGAACAGATTATACATCAGTAGCAGCTACTCCCTAGTTTGATGAGGATGGATTTTTAAAAAAAATAGCTGGAAATATTTACAAGCCTATTACAAGTTCACAAAGATCCTCAAGAATAGGGGTGTAAAGTATGTTGTGTTGTAGTTCTCCAAGTTACTCTTTAAAGAAAATACAACAATCAGGGGTTATGGGCTGGAAACAGAAGAGAGAGTGGTGAAAGGAATGGTGAAGTAAAAAAGGAGAGGAGAGACTAGGAGGGAATCACGATACAAGGGTGGCTTTCAAACGGGGGACCTCCTGCTCTGAACCTAAAAACATATTGCCATATTACTAGAAAGTCACATTACAAGAATTAAAACTTTTGGCACCTCTTTCCTGCAATGACTCCAGGAGAGGAGGAGACACAAACATCACGAAGTGGCTTTTGTGTTTGTCATGAAGAAGAGGCATCTTGGTTATGAATAGCAAAACACAGTGTGTGCATTTCACATAAACCAGAGTTGCAACTTACTTTGTCCATCCCCCTCTGTGACCACTTATCTCCTTGGGATGAAAACAAGCTATTAAAAAGAAAACAACAAGCTTTGCATGACTGGTTTGAAACAGCATCTGGTGTCTTGGAAACCGCTTCTTCAGCCAGTTCTCTTGGCTTCTCTGGAGATGCAGAGATGCTCAGCTGCAATATGGTTAGGCTTGCTTCCCAGATCGTATCTGCATTGGCCTGTAGAGCCTGGGCCTCCAAAGTACTGGAAGTAGATGGAGAAACTGCTCAGAACGTGTACGTGGCTGGAACAAACTCACGCCAGATGGCCATTCAAAATAGCAGTCAGGAGAAAAGTGTCACACTGAGCAGATGCAAGTCTTATCCTTGAGAAAAGTCCTCACAGCTGCCATTTTCCTCTGACTCATCTTCTAGATGAACTGTGTTTATTTCAATTGCAGCCATCTTTGAGTCACAGATGCCGCATGTCAGACCAGTTCACTGGATCTCCTTTGTGGCTGGGGTGAGGAGAGTACCTTAGGCAACTAAACATTTTTGGTTAGTACACGCAAATTCTTGGCTTTCTCTTATTTTCAGTCGCACCGTTGGTAGAACAGTGGGACAACTTTGGAAGCACTAATGCAAATGCAGATAAAAATATACCAGACAGAGATTTCTAACAATGATAAATAGAAGCCTCTTGATTTTAAGGAATATTGGATCAGCCTTGCAATAAACCAGAACTTTGGCTTTCAGTGCTGGGTGATAAAAGATATTTTAAACACAAAGAGTCTGAGATCTTTGTAGATTTAATTTTGTGAAGCAAAAAGTTCCTCTGAGCACCTGCTCTTGAGAAAGCTTTTTTCCCTGATATTTCAAGAACAACCTTTTTCAATACTTAAGCCACGATTTCTTTGTACTAAATCTGGATAGTACAATGTAATGACATGAAAGGTAAAAATAGAATTGGAGGAGGTTTTGCTAATTTCTTGCTAATTTCCTCAGCAGATTCTGAAAGGTTTGCATTCATTTCACCAGACACTGCTACTGTCTGCACTAAACATTTGGTCTATTTTGATCTTCTTTCAGTTCCCAAAATAAAAAGTTAAGGGTATTTTGTGAATATCTTTCCTCCCCAGCTAGAAGACTTGTGAATGCCACTCTGTCACTCCTCTTTCTAAGCTGAAGTCAACCTGTGCCTTGGAGGAACAAGTTTCAGCTCCTACCTTAGGCTAACCTACAAAATGCTTTATATTACCTTGCTCAGGCTGTTGGACTCTGCCTCTATCCTTTCCTGCCGTTCTTCTGCAGTTCATTCTATCAGATCCTCCCATTTACTGAGGCAGGAGATTTAATTTACCATTTTCTTTTCGTAAGTTTTTAACCACTTTCATTAAAGGAACTCTCTTTTTTTTTTCCCCCAAATAATGTCTTTATGCTACTCAAAATTGTGGATTTGAGCCAATACTGTTCAGTCAGTGGACCAATTCCAACAATTTCCTTAGAATCCATTAAACCATGAGGAAGCTCAAAGGCATTTGCATTTCTTCAGAGATAATAGGCTCTCAAGATTTCCCAAGTTAATTATTCACCATATAGACTTTTCCACAGTATCAAAATAAACAAACAGCAGATCAAGAAAGGTGGTTTCATAAAGCCTCAACAGCACATACAAGGACAAAACTCTTTGTTTCATTTTTATTAATTTGATGTATTTTCCATGGCATCGGACCAAGTTATGAAACAAAAGGAAGACTGTCAGCATTTAAATCTTTGGACTGCTGCATTGCCTTGGTTCTTTGGCATCAATCAGTAAACCCTGGATGATTTTCATACAAGGAGAAAACATCCTGCTTGTAGGTGGTCAAACACCTGCTACCCAAGCTAGAAAGGCAGCAGCTGTTGTCCTAGTCATGCCTGATTTGAGGAAAGTAGGATATTGTCTACATATTTTCACAATGCCATTTATAAGGCATGTTTATGGCTTGCTACCATATGGATTATTTGCTTTGACAGAAGAAACAAAATTTTAATACAAGACTTTGACAGAAATACTCAAAAGGCATTTTTTTGAAGCACAGGCTGAAGAACTCAACTGCTTTGAAAAACTGAATAAATTTTGTTCCCAGAGGTGCTTTCCTGCTCTCCAAAATAGAAACTCCAGAAGACTGAAAGAAAGTCCAGCTTCTTCCACCTTCAGGAAATGGCTCTGCCATGGTTAAGTCTTCTGTATTTCTGTTAAAAGACCAATTGCATTTGGTCTGGTTGGGATGGAGTGTGGTACATCAGCATATTCAGATGTCAGGATGTTTGGATTCTTTAAGGAGGCTCATCTGGAACCAATGTATCTGTTTCAGTACTTTGTAGAAAATATTTAATTCTAAATTTTCACAAAAGCCCTCTCCCTTAGAACAAGTCATCTGCTTAAAATTAGGCATGTATTTGTTTGTCTTGCTAACTTGAGGCCATACAATATACAGACTTCTGATGCTAAGTAATTTATATGACTGCATGAATCAATGGGTAGCCAACAGAGGACAGACTGGATTCAACAATTTCATATATGCATTCTTCTTTAATGGTCAAAAGAGCATGGAAATAATCTCGTATGTAATGCCTTTGAAAGTTCTGTCATGTCTGGAAAATGCAATGGGTTATGATTATTTACAAGATTTTTAGTGAATTATTTACAATCCTCAGCAAAGAAAAAACATGGACTTTGCTATCTTCTCCAGTACTTGGAATGAAGGTTACAAAGGTGACCACAGCATGTAACAGCTCCTTCTCTCCTTTCACCCCTTTAAAAGATTTAAATGTGGGAAGACTGCATAATGCCTGAATATGTTCTAGTCCTCTAGGCGAGTCAGAGACTAACAGGAAAGCCATGAGTCCTGTCTCAACCAGCAGAAATTATTCTGAAAAGAGAGTTCCAGGACTGCAACTGCACATTTCCAGCTCTTTCTCAGGTGTGAAATGGCATGTGTTGAACTGAGATGCTCTTAGAAACACATCTTGTTGGTCGTCTTGAGTAATGGATGGGCCCTCACACAAAAAGCAGCTGAGCTATCTAGCCCTTTTAGCATATAGAACACATTTTTCATACCTGTACAGAAAGTGTAAGCACATATCCTTGCCAAATCACAGAATAAATCTGATAAATGCAGTTACATATCCAGAATAGAATATTCGCATAGATGTAAATAATGCAATAGAGTAGAGATTAAAAAAAAATGTGGATTACTCCAGACTGGTAAATTCCCATTTCTACCCCTGATTTGCTTCTTTGCCATGTACCAAAGCTTATGGGCTGTATTCAGGGAAAGGAGATATGCTTTGCTTGGTAAAGCACACACTGAAGGCTATTTAGCAGCAATCAGCAGGTTTCAGCAGACCATCCTGTGGCACACTGAGAGCCATGAAGTCCCAGGGGTTGAATCCAATGTAGCTCCCCTGCAGGGTCTGGGGGTGGCACAGGGAGCTTTTCAGAAGGACAGGGGGATGCCATCTCACTAATGGGGGAGACCCCAGGCAGGATGATGGCAGAGGGCAGGGGTGGCTGCCTGAGTGGGGTGCACAGGCCCACGCTGGGAAGCAAGGGCTGCCAAGCACAGGGAGAGCAGCCACAAGCCAGACCCTGCCTTGGCAGCTTGGCAACCCCTACAGCAACACCAACGCAGCAGCGAGGTGGATGAATGAACATATTGGCAGGACTTGTTAAAAAATGTATTGCTTCAAAATGATTGCATATATTATGCCAGACTCAAATGATTTTTAAATCCTGTTAAGCCTTTAAGTTATAATTCATTGCTATTTTCCACCTCATGTCCACTAATGGTAGGGTCCATTCATGCATATTTAAAGCTCTTCCTCTAAAATGCATGTTAAACATTTAATTCTTGAATTACATCTTAAAGCCAAAGGAGTAAGAAAGAGGCAGGATGTCTCGACCCTTTCTAATTTAGAGGTGGGAGTCAGAATTGTTGCTAAACCCAGAAACAACTGAAAACATCACAAGATTTATGAAAAAGACACAACTTTCTTATGCCAACCAGGATAAGAAAGGGCAACATTTCATTGTATTTTCCCATCTACAGTGACAGTCAACCATATGAATTGAAAAAATGCAACTAGTGAAAAATCCTTTTTTCCCCTCTGAGCCCCTTCCACACACAGTGCAGGCTTTGTGTGACACTGATACATTAATGCCTTGTATGTGCCTCTGGTCATGCACAACATCTCTAACATGGCAGGCAGGAGAATATCTGAACTAGGCTGACATCGCACCAGACCACAATATTTGAGTTTTATGAGTGTGAGTAGAACAGAAAATCCCCTCTACCCTTGCTTTAATAGTTTCCTTCAAGTCTGGGAAACAACAGAGAAGGTAAACAGCAAGGTAATTAAAACACATATTGCTTAATTCATTGTTATGGGTGGCTGAGAGTTTCTTGGATAAAGTATTTTTCCTTTAGGAAATAGTTGTGCTTTGAAAAGAAAAGCATGTGTTGCAAAAAGTATTTTTTCTCACATTACTCCAAAGTCTATTAAAAAATTATCATTTCCAGTTTCAACATTATTAGTTGAAAATATTCATCCTTGGTTCAAACAATCTTTCAGAACTTCAAAGTACCTATAGTAGAAACTGTAAATGAGAGTCAGAATCTAAATGAAAAGTCTACAAATATTGATATTAAATGTTTTAATTTACTCAAATCAACATGTCTTCTTTAATAGACTGCTGGAATGAACATGTGTAAGAGTTTGGTTTTTCAACCTCCTTCAAGCTAAAAACTTTTGTTCAAATGTCAGCTTCTCCAAGAAAGATATAATTTCCTCATCGGTCCTATTCCTCGTGAGCCTTAATTTAACAAGCGCACGATACACTGATTTCTGTCTGAAGATCACAGTGAGAATATACTGTGGTAGAAATTAACTCCATCTTCTATTCTGAACTATCTTAAGCAGCTCTGTTAATATAATAGACTTGTGGGCATATATTATACAGTGACATGAGGCCTAACCTTTCCCTTTCAAGGAGTTTCTCATTTCCTGACTTCAACAAACATAACAGACTATCACATGGTGAAAGAATGCTGTGAAAAGTATATTGAATCATCTGGCAGTATTTAAACCATGAGATGACATTTTATTTTGCTTATTCTACATGGAAATTCCTAACATCGGCTCTTGCTCAAATACATCAGTCCAGGCCCTGCTGTTTCTTTTCAAACATTCTTTATTCTCCTCTTCTTGTTTTTGTTATATCTTTTTGTATTTTAGCTTGAATATTGATTTCTGTAGATCTCTCAAACACTCAAAGTCCAAGGTTTTAATTTTTTTCTGAAAAAAAATCTGAACACAGAATTATTTAACAAGACTTTTTTTTCCTCTGTCTTTTTCTGTTTTCTCTAGACTGCTTCAGAGTCATAGGTATTCACTAGGGTGTTAATAACAAGTGCTCAAAGGCTGCCCTAATGCTTCAGGGATGCTCTGAGGGAACCTTCAATATGTAATGGTCAAAATAGTGACATTTTATATGTTTAAATCAATTGATTTCTGGCAAAGTGGCTACTATGCTCTGAGGGCTCCATTTAAAACCACGATGCTTCTCAGCCAGATTGCTCATACACCTAAAGCTGACCATGCTCTTAAGAGCTTTCTTGGAGACAGTCCAGAGCTCTCAACACCTTGAACAGCTGAAGCTCAAACAGAGAGTTATTTCCCAGAAGAGGTAGCACTTAGTGAAGCTATAAAAGTAAAAATTCAGGAAAAAAATGTATGTGGCAGTATGAAAAGGAAAGAAAATTAACAAAGCACAATAAGACATCAATTGCATACCTCTAGAGACAAGTAAACAATGCATTACAGCCAGCAAGTAGCGACTGATTGCTTCCTTTTGAACCAAAGGGAAAAGGCTGTGCTGTTAGCAGGGAGGATCTTATGACACCACATATTTTCATAGATTTGAAACAAAAAAAGTGCTATTAGATCTTCTAGTTATACTTTCTTCATAACACAGGCCATAAAAATTCATGCTCCTCCTTCTATTCAGTAATGACTTGTGTGCTGGCAAGAGCAGTCTGCCCCCCCCGCAAGAGCAGTCATGCCCCCCCCTTTCAGATTAAGAGGAGCCTTAATCTGAAAACTTCAACAAGGGAAGAAGAGAGTCTCTTGGCCCTTATGGTCTTGTTACAGTCCATCCAATCCAGCAAATGTTTATCAGCCCACATGCACTCCAACACCAGTACTACATTATCCAGTGGCATGTAATTATATCTGACAGACCACGATTCACTGCTTGCTTCAAGTGTTCCCAAGTGTGTCTTGGTTACTTGGCACTGCTGGAGGTGGCAGCAGCTCACAGCTGGACAGGACAGTCCAGCAATGTGCCACTTCACTCTAGTGCACATACTGCAGTTCATGAAGACCTGGCCTGGCTGAAAATCAGGTTGTGGCACATACAGCACCTTCATTGTTGCCTAGAGAAAAGTAGAGACATTTGAATGTCACAGAAAACTTCTGTATATCTCAAACTGATTTCAAATTCTCCACGGTCAAAAGGGAAATTACTTCCTACTTCAGCTGAAGTGGAAGACATGGACCTTAGGGGTAGGCTTTCTCAAGAAAAGGAGGAATATGAGATTACAGCATTAGATATGGTATTAGAAAGGCCGGAGCACTGTGACCTTACTGTGTTCTTTCGAGCAGTTCCCAGCAAATTTGGGAATTGCTTCTCTGCATAAGAAAAAATAACTTTTTATGAGTGTAAGAGTTATAACAGTTAATTTCCACCAAAACCAGAAAAAAAAGGCTCAGAGAAGAGGGCATTACCCTATTTATCCTATACTAGAGCTTGCTCTAACAATGTATGCAAGCTTTCTGGAATTAGTTTTCTTTTCTTTTTCCTCCTTTTTTTCCTTTTTCTTTTGTTAATAGTAACCCCTAAACTTATAAAAGACATGAAAAGACTTCTGTTTCTTTCTGGACTACATAAAATAGAATCCTCAAAATGCATTTCTTCCTCAGCTTATGCATAACTCCTCTCTAAGGTGAGTAACAATGTTCAGTTTTAGTTGTACAGGGACTCTGTTCATTCTTTTTTAGTAATACTGATTGTCTTCTATCACACCTGTACACTAAAAACTGTTCTGGTTTTTAGAGATACAGAGTTACTTGTAATTGAAGAGGAAAGTTTTCGTGGTGATACCATAGAGGGAAATAATTTTTAAAAAATTCCTCGGACTACAGCACTGGTACCCATTCTGTACAAAACCCTGGCATAGTACAGGTACATGTACATCACCCCCTCTCTGAGGCTGTGGTCAACCTATTCCACGTTTTTGCAGTAGGGAAAATTCAGAATTTATTCCACTATTTAATAAATGTCAATGAGATCTGTGCATGCATAATATGAAATTGTAAATGGCAAATAAAATAATGTTAAGAGCAAAATAAGTCCAGGCCCCTGGAGAACACTCATGAAAGTTGAACAAGAGGTTTCCTTGTTCCTATGCAGCATGTATCAGAGTAAATACTAGGAAAAAGTCATTCAGCTCTCAGAGAACAAATGCAGTTCTTTTCAAAGAGCAAAAGGAAGGAAATATGAAGAGAAAAAAAAAGAAATTAAGTCAATTAAGACACAGACATTTTGCTCACAAACAAGAACTGATCATTCTCAAAGCTCAGTCTCCTCTGCTGCTCAGCTTTTAAATGAGTTACATGGATGCTCTGCACTTTGCAGCAGTTACACTGTCTACTTTAATAGTACAAAAAAAGTTGGAAACTTAGGTAACCCTTCCTGACTTCCAGTCATCCTAGTAACAGCCCAACAACAGCCATGCAGTGTCTGCAAAACATCCAGGAGATGCCAGACAAATTATCTCCAAGGTTTTTCCAAAACAAAAGAGAATCTTTAAAGACATTTTATTATCCATAAACAGTTCTCAGACAGATAGCACTTTAAGGAAGACAAGCAACTTCAGAAAGAGTGGAAATTCTGAATTCATGCCTAAAATTAAAATAACTTTTTAATAGCTTTGCCCTTAAAGAGGAAATAATGAAGGTTCTTTCACATCTTTACATAAAGCCAGACTCTGGCAGATGTGAGATAGATTACTACATGCAACATAAACAATATTTTTTCTTTTATCCTGACAGCCGGGGGCGTACATCTCTGTACTTGAACAAAAGACCATTTCTAGCTCGGCAGAAGATGTAAACAACCCCGGTCAACAGTTGCACTCCAGGAACCCACAGGAATACCTGGGCAATGTTCCTACCAAACCCTGAAAGCCAAGCTAAGGGGGAGGCGAGGGGAAGCGCAGCAGCAAGCCTGGAGCAGGATTTGGCCTGAACAGCAGGATTCATCAGCAGTATTTGCTTTTGTGCAGGCTGAGGACTGCCAGCCCCTGCCCAGCTGAGCTCTTCAAGCTGTAGCTAGGAGACTGCCTCCAACACGCTAAAAATATAACCCCTGCACCAGTCGGTGACAGCCTGTTTGAGAGTGCCAGGGGTGACCTTGGAGGTTGCTGGACCCGCCTTCAGGAAAGCAGGGAGGTTGGCTGACAGCTGAGCCCAGGCACTCAGCAGGAATGTGCACTGGCCCACTCACAGCATCCCACCTCGGCTAGGGCTGCCAGGGTTGGTCTCACTCCTGCCTCACACACCGCTGCCCTCACACAGGTGCTGCTGACTGACCCTGCCACCAGCGGACTGGTGGCACCCTGTCCTGCTGGGAGGCCACCTCTCCTCCCAATCTCCAGTCAAGGGGGGCAGAGAGACCGTGGTCCCATGCACCCATATGTCAGGAGGAGCAACATGAGGCAGGACCTAAGGGCTCTTCCTCGTGGGAAGAGCAGAGGAGGGACACAAAGATGATCAGAGAGATGGAACACCTCTCCTATGAAGATAGGTTGAGAGAGTTGGGTTGTTCAGCCTGGAGAAGACTCTGGGGAGACCTTGGAGCAGCCTTTCAGTACTGAAAAGGGGCCTATAAAAAAGATGGGGATACACTTTTTAGTAGGACCTGTTACCATAGGACATTGGGTAATGGTTTTAAACTAAAAGATAGTAGATTCAGACTAGATATAAGGAACAAATTTTTTATGGTAAGTGTGGTGAAACAATATCTCAGATTGCCCAGAGAGGTGGTTGTTGCCCCATCCCTGGAAACATTGACGGTCAGGTTTGATGGGGCTCTGAGCAACCTGAGCTTGTTCTAGATGTCCCTGTTCACTGCAGAAGGGTTGGACTAGATGATAACTAAGGGTCCCTCCCAACCCAAAGCATTGTACAGTTCTATGAAAATTCCCTCAGTGCCAACCATTTCCATAGAACCCTAGCTTTGCTCCTCATAAAGCCAGTCCCCAGTTCTCTTTTCTGAACCTTGAGTCACCTGGGCTGAACATTGGGAGACCACAGGGGACATCTATCCCTGCCATCACCACTGCCAGCAGGCTTCAGGCAATGCAGGATCTCTGTCCTTCTATTAGTAGGCTGGAAACAGTGCCCTGGGGAGCCCGGGGGCAACCATATGTCCCATTTCCAGAGTGTTAAAAAATGTGGTTGAATAGATGGCTGAAGCTGACTTTTTGTCTTCAAATTAACTTGAGTGATGCAATACAGTGCTGGGAGTTGGACCATGTGCGGTCAGGAGTGGGAAGATGGGTTCATCTGAGTCACCAGCCAGTGAGATGTGCTTTGCTCACACTGAAAACACAGCTCTGCGGTGAAAATGGTGCTAAAATGTACAGCAGAACAGAGAAGTCTTTTAACACCAATTATTCCCTGTTAGTACTGCCATGCACATTGTGCCAAGCATTGGAAAACCTAGAGTAAACAATTATGAGATTCTGCACAGAGATTTCACTGTCTCAGATTTCTGCAGATATCTGTGGCTATTCCTAAATTCCCATGCACATACCAAGAACACACCTTTGCAACACAGGAATATTTGGTTTGTGGAACTTTGCTTTCATAGTTCAGCAGGAGCCTTGGGCAGGGAAGCTACAAGGAGCTCTGTGGGCCACAAGCACAAAGCTACCTTTGATGAACTGGGTCTCGTGCATTTGCAGATTTATGATTAAACTTGGAAAAAAAAGTCATTATAGAAAAATCTATATCTCCTGGGTGTCACTAGTATCTATGGAGATACTGCACAAAATCTATTTTAGTGTTGGTTTATGACATTAGTTCAAAATAGCAGAGAAGCACAAGCACTAATACCGGTTTAGCTGCTTTGAAATTAATAGATTTATGTACCATACCACTCTGGGCACATGGATGCATAAAGTCACTAATGCACCTTCCCTTCCTTCTGTCTGTCCTCATGATTTTCTTCTATGCTTAATTCTCATTTGTATGTATTAGTATCAATAATTCTTAACACATTACCTTACAGTAATCAATGGAAGTTTAACATCAATCTTTTTCAGCATTTCAGGTATTGTTACACCCTAGCATGCGAGTGGCAGCATTTGGGTGAGATCTGCATTTGGAGGAGCACAAAAACAAGCTTGCAAAGAGGGACTAGGTAATGAAACACCAGGTAATTATTTCAAAGATCATAGATTGAATAGATTTATTTGAGACAGAGCACTGAAACAAGGGAGAGGCCCATTAGTGTTGTCTTTCCCTTTTTATTTCCTCTGATATCCTGATTCCTTCAAGCTGTTAATCATAAGAGCCTTATTAAGGTTACTGAAAATATAATAAAGGAAAAATAGAGGGACCTGATACAGCAGGAATTACCAGAAGTTTGAAAAGCCTGCCTGTTTTCCCTTGAAATCTTGGCAGGCAGGTAGAGTGCTCAAACCTGCTCTCACAGCCTGGTTGTCATTCCCTATCCAGCACTGGCTACCTTTATGATACTCCAGGTATGGATTTTTATGAGTTTTTACTCCAGAGATTTTTATGAGTTTCATAAAATGTCCTCCAGAACCTGGAGACAAAACTTATAAAGAACACACTAGCTCTTGCAGACAGTTTAGCAGACAGTAGCTGCCCCAGACAGCCACACAACTGTTTACAGTAAACGGTATCGCCTGTTAATCAGGTATCCACTTGTGTCAAGGCTGGAGGCAGCATCCTGAGTGCAGAACCTTCTGACTGCACCAGCTTTGTGGCTGGCTTCTCCCTGCTGATAACTACCTGTTTTAATATTGTATTCAAATGCACTGAAAGGCACTACCTACCTCAGGCAAAGCTGTTTTTGAAAACACTTACTTTTCTCAAACGCTGGACATGCCCTTGATCCTTCATATCAAATTATCCTTAAAAAGGTAGTTGAAAATGTTTCTTTAATTGTTTGTATTTGAGATTAATGAAGAAGGAGTCTAGAAAGCACATTTTGATTTTATCTATAAATCTAACTAGTTGGTGCTTTCAGCCATATTTGCCAGGGTGACAGCAATAGCTTCTCCTGCCCTTACTGTCAGTATTGAATTCAGTAGTCCTGCTTGTGTGGTCAGGTCAACCAAGTTCAGCATCATTATAGAACCTGGTGGTCAGCTCTGTGTTTGTGCAGCTGCTCAGGGTTTGTTCTCTAGCATTTTGGGGGTCAGACACTCTTCCATGATGAGCTGTGAGCGCTAGCACCCTGTCCTCATCGGGGAGTGTGGGAGGATGCTACCTGCACACTCCGGCAGATGCACTTACCCAGTGGGCCGTGGACAGCTGCTGGTTGTGCCACCACTACCACTGGTGTGGTTACAGGAATGTCAGGAAACCTGAAGGATCACCTAGGATTCTTGCACAAGTCTAACTGAGGAACCCAGATGAAGAACAGCAGCTTCTCCAAATGTTCAGACATTTATAGCAGTACTGTCTTGCATTCTTTTGTATACTGCATATTCGTACCTGTGTGTACATGAAAGTGTATTTTAATGCATAATCTTTGGAATAAGTATCATCAAGACACATTAATTTATGGAAAATACAGTTTTTCACATATTGCTGACTCCTCCACTTTCTCACTCTTAAATTATTCATAGATATATATGTTTCTCACAGTCTTTTCTCTACTTTTTAATTTCAGCCCTTCCCATGCTGATGTCACTCCTGTTTTCTATTTCTCTTTCAGAACTGTTCTCTGCTATCCAGCTGTAACACAAATCTTCCTCTTCCCAAATACTTTGAGAGCACTTTGTATTGTGGGCACGTTTGGGGGTTTTGTGTTTTTTCTCAACATAGTCATTAGGAATCCTGAGTACTCTCTGAGCTTCCTTGGTAACGATTATGAAAATCTGTGAAGCTGGTTAGGGTGGATCCATCCCAAGCAGTGGAAGAACTGCCTATTCCCTCACTCTGGGATGGAAAACCTAAGAGGCATTGCAAAGGTAGTGACCCTTTCTGCAGCCGTATGCCCATTAGCAACATCTGCTTAAAGAAGAAAAGGCAAGGGCTGATCCAATGCAAATCCTGAACTGCCTGGGCAACGCATTCTCTGTGAGTGCTGGGATTGCACACCCTTGGTAAATCACACTAATGTCTCCTGTGCAAACATTCTCCTTGTGAAGTTAAACACAAAAACAGCTTTCCTTTGACACACAGCATATATATTTCCAGTGTAATTCCTGAAATATAGAGTAATCCATGCCTCAAAGTAAGACTAAGAAGTCTTTGTAGGACAAACCTTTGAATGACCAGAATATCTTCCACACACTCATAAAAAACAAACAAACAAACAAACAAAAACAATAACAAACCAAACAAAAATGAAAACAAGCAATCAAAAAAGCCCCAAACAGACAAGAAAAGATAAACTGAAAAACACCCCAAACTCTTGGGATGGGCAAGCATCCAAATGATGCTCTTGTTTACCCATATTAGATAACACAATTATACAACAGCTGCAGCCGCCTCACCAGCCATATTCAGGACACCAAATAAATACCTTGCAGTGCTAGTCTCCACAGAAAAAACCACACTTCTCCTGGCAAGAGGCTCCACATCTGTGTCTTGGGGATGTGATGGAAAGTGGGATATATTACACACCATGACAGCCACAGTGAAGTGGTGTTGGCCGTGACTGATTAGGAAAGGAACTGTGTAATTCCTTTTCTTGAATAACTTCTCTTATCTCACGTAGATGTTGTTTTATCCCTGAAAAAAAAAAAAAAAACAGTGGAGGTTGGCAGATGGGCTGGAATGCAGTTGGCTATCCTACTTCAAGCAGCTGCAATTTCTCGTGGTCTAATTTTAGCTGAATCACAGTCTGCATTTGTAATTGAAGCCAGTCATTTTACTTTTAGGATATCCTACCCTGTCAGGACTGAACATCTGCTTTTATGACCTTCCAAATTATCTTCAAGTCTATGTAAAAACCACCTTTTCCTGTGCCTCTAGCTTTCCTTTTTGCCATGTCTTTCCAGCAGAAACCACTGGTTTCCAGTCCACAGCCTTACTCAAAAATATCTCAAACAATATGTAGGTTTTTGATTCACATGGCTCTCCTTATTGCCAAACATTTGTATTACAAATCCATACCATTTCAATAAAGGAATATGACTAATTCAACAGGTTATCTCCAGCATCTGTCATGTGAAAAATTAATTGAACTCACCCTTATTTTTTTGCTCCTTTCTGATACACAAGCCAAGTTTCATCTCTCAAACTAGAGATGTGCCAAACATCATTTAAGTGTGATCAGTGATATGTATACAAGAATTTACAATTTTTTTTTCCCCAGATTCAATTCATAACATTAAGTGATTGACTTAAAAACTCAGTTCATTGAAGTTCAGTTTCTCATTGTCTGCTTATAAGGAGGGTCCCTTTGGCTTTCAAGTTCTTCACCTGCACCAAAGATTGCAGAGGACTCTGTTGATGTTTATGAAACACCAGTGTATGATTTGGATGTTCTTGGAAGTAGTACGACCCAAATCATCAGCAGCTTTTGTCTACATTACAAGATTTTCAAAATGAAGCATTATTTGTTTACTTTTAATAGCAAAAACTGCAAAATGCAGAAAAAGAAATCCTGAAATGCTCAAGTTGAAACTTGGAAGCTTAGCTGATTAATGTGCACCTTCTCTTGTCAACATGCAATTTAGGGCAAAGCAAGGATATTTGCAAATGCAGTCCGTGACAGCTTATCTCTTTAAAATTAATCTTGCTGTTTTGGATTTATTAGTTATTTTTCAGGTACAGAATTTACAAAGATGGCTAGAAAAAGGCAAAAATAATAGAAAAGTAGCAAAAATAATTTAAAAAAATCAACTACTGCATAATTTGAAATTCTGTTGAATTCATGTTAGTTAATTAAAGTTAATTAAAAATTGTGATAAAGACATTTAGCTGGCAAAGGTCATTGTATGTTGTTCTACACTATATTTCTGGACAGAACTGTTTTCAAATAAAGCTAATGGTATTTAAATTAAGAACTTGTAGAAGCAGCAGGGACTTCAGGAAAAACAGAACATTGAATCGTATTTTCCATTTGCACTTTCAGTCACAGATTTCAGCAAACAGAGTCCATGTAGTGACAGTGATGTTACCCTGAGAAATTCTTATTAGAATTTAGAAAATCAGCAGTGCTTCAGTCAAAACACTTCAGTCAAAACGAAAATTGAAGTTTTACTTTGCTCACCACAGCAAGAAACAGTTAGAAAAGCCCCAAGGAAAATGCATGTTTATTCATAAATCCAAATTACATGAACTGAAACAATTAAATGGTAGTTTAGGAGCACTAACTTCAAGCCAAAGTGCTACGATGGTGTTGCAGTGCAGATTCATTAGTTGGCACTAAGCTTTGAATAATTGTGTTGAGGGGCCAGCCTTCGTCAATTAAAAATGATGTATGTCCCTTTGTCTGAATTACTGCTTGTTTTAGGCACAATCCATCCATCCAGAGGGAAACTTATCCATCTAGCTTTTGACAAGAGTCTGTTATCTGATTGGTCAGCATCAGACAGGAATGTTCAATAATTAAATAATAATTAAATGCGTATTGATTGGTGTAACCTTGGCTACATTTGTTACCCTCTGCTGTGCTATGGTTGAAGGTGGGGAAGCCTTCTTATTATTCTTTTGGACATCTTTCACTCCCTGGGAGAGTGCTCTAACATCCTCTGCTACCTACTGCTTTCTTGGTAATTGAGATGGGCAAGGCTGCGATTAATGCTGAGTTTTTCAGCAGATACTGGAAAGTTGGAATTCAAATTTCTATCCAAACATTTCTGTCTTTCTACATGTTTATGTGGAGGGAAGGGCAGACAGACTTGCAGGTCTGGGTGTCACAGAGCAAGCAGTGACACAAAAACGAATGGAGCATGAAATTAAATTTTAGAACTTGTGCAGTGTTTTCTGCCACAGTGATAGTCAGGTAATGAAAGTCCCCAGGTTCAAGATATCAAATGAATTTTACAACCCCACATACTTAGTCCTGGAACTCAGCCAGGTAATGATTAAACCTGCCAAAAGAAGATCCAGGAGAATGTATTTAGATTCAACAAAGCAGTCAGGGGTTTGAAGACATTTCAGACCTTGAAATAGACTGGAAATGTCTTGTCCCAAAGCGAAGGAGTTTCATTCTTCACCAAAGAGATAAGAAGACTATTTGCTGAACAGAGAAAACATCTGTTTAACACCTTCAGTGGAGGAGCCTGAAGAAGGCTTTTCGAAAAAAAAGAACAGGCACTCATTTCGAAGTTCACACAATAATTTTGAAATTCTGTTTTGTATAAGTAAGACTGAGTGAGAACTTCCTTTTTCTTTCATTAAAAAAAAAAAAA